>CM053787.1:226602424-226877424 GCA_028749045.1 Cupressus sempervirens | reverse complement strand
TTAATAGTTTTATATTAAGATTATTGTTAATTTAAAATCTGCATGCAAATTAAAATGTCACATTTTTTGATAGTTAGATGTTCATTAAAATTTTTGTTTTGTAGATATTCATTTAAAAGTTATTATTTTAGATGTTTTGATGTATTTGATTAAAGTTAAAGTAATGGATGATTAGATAGATGCATTAGATGTTTAGATTTTTTTAAACATTTAGCTAACCATGTAATCCAATTTTAACTAGAGCCATAGTAACATTGACCTTAATTTATGTACATCATAACTCACCCTACACAATGCACATAATCTAAAACTCTTACTTCAATCCTACATCTAACTCTAAAGCTTAAATTCCTAGCTCTAGATAATAAGTTAAGTTTCAAACCTTATATTCATAACCCTACCATATAGACACTAAATTCTAAATGTAAATATAAACCATGATTTTAGCTACCCATATCCATACCCTAACACTAAACCTAGAACACAGTTTAATGAACTCATACCAAAAATATTATTTCTAAAATTTAATTGGGTAACCCTAATCTTGTAGTTTAAGGTGATGTATGTATGCTTGAATTTAATGTAAGTTTAATATTTTATGTAGATATATTAAATTTTTAAAAGTTGGTAAGTGTTGCAGTCTCTCAATTCCTCACATATGTTGACATGTAAGAATTGATAACATTATACGAAAAAATCAAGTTAGAACTTATTTTAATTTTTAAATAATAAATAATCAATCTTTATCTATTAAAATAAATTCCAAATTTACTATATCAAATAATAGATAAATTAAGTAATCTACCTATATCTCAAATTATCTTGATCACAAATATTAAATCATAATGGTAAACAAGGTACAAAATCTTAATACTAATTGTGACATAGACCTAAACAATTATCCTAGGCCTGACCCTATTAAAAATTGTAACTTGAATAATAAAAATAACTATATTCCTAAGTCTAACCTTAACTTAATCATACTTGTACAATAAAAACCTAAACCATAAACATAAAACTAAGTATAATGTGCCCCCTACCTTAAAACCATAATTTTAACTCTAAACCCTAGATTCATGTAACTTTAATCCTAAGCCCAACTCTAATCCTTAAATTAACTAAAACCTTAATCATAAAAAATAATAACAAATACTTAACACAACCTTAGCCCTAATGATGACATAAACCTAGACTCTCTTAAATACTATTTGTCATTTTCAATAAGTCATGTTTCCCTTCCAAATAAAATGTAAAATTTTAAATCCCCTACCTCAAATTATGTGTCATCGTAGCCATTTATCATTTCATTATTTAGTTAGATACATTTTAAAACAAAATTTTAAATAATTTAATGGCCATATCTTTTTTTATAAAACTACACAATAACCCTAAACATAGTATTAAACCTGATGTAAAATCTCAATCTCACCATAATTCTAAGCCTAACCCTCACACTAATTAAAATTTTAACCATTATATTAAAAAATAGAAACTTAACCCTAATCATTAATACCAAACCCTAATACAAGTATTCTAATCCATTTCTTAAATGATAAACCTAATCCTATATTTTAAACTCTAATTCTAATTGTAACTTCAAATCTTAAACCTAACACTTGAACCCTAGTCCTAACCATATAATAGTAATCATGATGCAAAGTAATCTTAATCCTAACCATAATTAAAAATCCTAATCCTTAAAGCTAGCATGTGATCCTAAAATATAAACCCTAATTCTAATCCTAATTTTTAAACAACAATTCTAAGTGCTAAACTCTAATTTTAAATTATCGTCCATAAATCCTAAATCTTAACCTAAACCATAATTCTAAATTCCAATGCCTAATCTTAAATGATAAGATAAAATACTAGTCATAATCCTAAATCTTCTATTTTGTGCCACAATCATAATTTTAATCACTCTACCCTAATTCTAAATGGATAACCGTAAATCTAAACCCAAACCAAAATCTTAAATACTAAATCCTAATTTTTAATATTGAACCTTAATAGTAAATGCTAAGACATAATCCTAAACATAAATATAAATGCTAAACACTCATATTAAATCCTAGAAAATACACACCATAATCCTAATCATATTTCTAATAATGATGTAAACCATGTTGGAAATATAAGAGGAGTAACTGAGAGGAGAGGGGTGAATCAGTTATCACTAAAATAAATCCTAGATCCCTTAGATGTTAGTACAAAATAACCTCTGAAAAATGAACTCTACTAAAGCTCGGCAAACACACATAAAATGTTGTAACTCGGTAAATACTAAAAATGCTCGATAAATACTTAACAAAAAAACATTAAGATGTTATCTATGATTACTATTACTTTAACATAGTTGCAAACACATAAGGTAAATAGAATGAACACATTTGACACCAAGATTTCAATGTGGAAACCCAATTTGGGAAATTCCACCAATTGCAACTAGTTACTGATTTTCACTCTTCTAATGTGAGCCCTGTTAGGAGCCAACCCTATTAAAGGTTACAAAACACACTGTTAGATGTGACCTTGTTAGAGGATTTAATCAGCTTGTTAGGAGTAGCCTTTTTAGATGTCTTTGGACAATTCAATAGAAATGTCACCTTGTTAGAGGATTTACAAATATCTGTTAAGCCAACTCTATTAAGAGATTTAGATCACTGCTACAATGTTTAGAGAGTAATAATGGCATAACTTGATTTGGATGTAATTGAATTGCTGATTACAGATCTCAATTTTGGCTTGTATACTTCATCCTTCTTGATTGAATATATCTTTTCAGCTTCTTAGGGATATTCTTCTTATCCTTCTCAATTCGCTTCCTCGTAGCATCATTCAATATTTAATTATCTTGTAGTGCCTACCCTCGTTCACATCTTCTCTGGATATATTATTGCTATTATTATCAGACTTTGATGGACTAGTACTATGTAGATGGATTAGTGGTATTGTTTTGACACTATCAGACATTATGTTATGGATTCACTTATTATATGATGAGATCATTTAGACTTTACATTTCATGTATGTATGATGATCATTATATTATTTTTAGTTATTGTTGATGATTAGTTAGATGGTTATTATTTCATGAATTTTATTATGGATACTTACCCCATACTTGCATGTGTATGGTGTGTGTGTTTTCTTATTGTATGGCATTTCTGATGTGGTTAAGGAAGGGAGTCGTAGTCACCTGCTTAGTCGGGATCTACACGATGCACCACTTCCTGCCATTGCCTATTTAGCTTAGCACAATATATATGTAGCATGTACATGCATGGCTTTTCTGCAGGTTGCAGGTACCGGGTATCGACTTCCCTGAATTTCCAGGATGAGCGTACCCTATTATACTATCTCAATGATAAGAGAGGGGAGATAAATTCTCAAGTCCAAATCCCAAACCCTAAAACCATTTGTCCTAGTGAGTTGGGACAAGTATCAGAGTTGAGCACCCACTAAATGTGTCAGATGACATATTTCGTGATTTTTAATCTTTTAGACTAATTTTGTGTGAATTGTCCTATGATGGGTTTTCATATTTTCTTATGAAGGTCTATGGTGAATTTTCTATTAATTAAGTCTTATCAAATAGATTTAATTAATAAATTAATTATTTGAGAAGATTAAATATCACGATTTTGATATTTTGATTATAATTAATTCAAGGAGAATTAATTGGGAGAAAATAATTTTAAAAAAAAAAAAAAATTAGAAAATTAAAAGAAATAATAATTATAAAATACTAATAAATTAATAAACAAATAATAATAATAAAGGTTATAAAAATTAAAATGGGAGTTATAAATGGAAATTAGTTAAAAATAATTGGAATTATAAACTTGCTTGGAAATTAATGCAGTTCCCCATTTTTCATGTGTCAACAACACGGGGGTTAGTGCATCAATTGAGCACATGGTGTCTACAACCCTAGGGCTTATCAAAAAGGTTGGAAATAGGTCCATGCTTAGTTGGCGATATCTTCCAGCTGGTTCTAGAAGCATTCTAGGGTTATCCGAAAGCTCTTTATATTCGGGCATTCCTTAATAGCTTGGACATAGCTTGGACATAGCTGGGACATAGCATAGATAGTGTGGTTAACGTGAAGAACAGTTGAAGCATTGGAGGATTCAGGAAATTCTGAAGAAGGGGAGCTTGCTCTGCGGGTTATCTGAGGATAAGCGAGTTAGCATCAGAATCCAGGTAGATTCTTGTGATTTCATTTATGCTACTTCTGCATCTTGCTTTCCCCTGTTTTCTTCGTGTTTCCCATATGTCTTCATTATGCATTTTCAATTTGGGTAATTAAAATTTATTTGAGGTTTCTATATGCTTAGATCTAAAAATGATACGGGCTAGGGTTGCAATTCATGAACAAACCCATTAAAAATTAGTTATTAGAAACTTTGAAAACCAAGTTTCATAGAGAAATTCTAGAAAAAAAAGCTTGTATTCATAAATTATCATTTATATATATGTAATTTATAACAAGTAATAAAAGATGTGAGTTAGTAGAATTTTTAATAATTAGTTTAATTAAACATTAGTTTCAATTAAGATTAATTATTAGCATAATCATAATCGAAGTTTTTGATTATTGGAAATGTTATTTTCTCAAATGAGGTTTTTTTATAAATAAAGTATCAATTAGAAAATTGAATCCAATGGAGAAACTTTTATCTATCAAGTAAATGCATGAGTTAGGTAAAACATGAAATTTCTCCTCTTGATATTATTTTGGGAAAAAATATACTGTGACTTTGCATATGAATTCAAATTTTAAAATTTGGCAAAACCAAAACATGTGTTTACATTGTGTATTTATTATGCTTATGTTTTGGGTTGACTAGTGTTGACCAGTATAGGACGTCTACCAAAGGCTTGGGGGTTATGTGAATGTGATGTCATGATGATGTTGTAATCTCAATCTTAAAAAACCCAACCATGATTATGTGATGGATGCTCTATGTATTGGTTGAGAATATTGGTTGTTATAGTTGAGATTTTTATGTATGAGATCCTTGACTTAACCATTATTTTGGTCATCGATAAGTTATCCTTGGACATATTCTAGTCGCCATGATGGGACTAATATGTGGATTTATTCTTGATGATGTCATGTTGTGACATGTATGACTTAACCATTTTGGAGTCTTCGATCAGTATGACTTTGAGATATTCTTGGTTGCTTGTTGAGAACCAATGGATATGGTGAATTATTTTGAGATATATTTTGGTTGTTGAAAACCAATGGATACTTTGATTATCAGTGATACTTCAGTTGCCAATAGAGAGCTGTTGTAGTCATGATTTTCTATGGATATTGCTCATGGAGATTTGATGCTTTTATGCATATTTGATGATTTAATCATGGATATTTGTTGATTCTTATTATGGATATTTGATGACTTTGTGGACTTTCTTTATGATTGTGATACCATGAGCATTAGGGTAGGATATTTGCATGTAGTGTCGGGAAGTGGCTTGCAATGGGGGCTGGGGCCCTAAGAGGCTGCCAGGATAACTCATTGTAAGATGGTTTAATAAGTGATAACATTCACACTTAATACTAACTGAATGAACCTAAAAAGATAAGAGTTTTGGTTCTCGCCCATGCCTTGAGTGCTTGTATAGGCTAGGATGGGAGTAGAGAGAACACATGGTTGTGACCTTGCATTCCATAGTATGCCTTGTCAGTATGAAAGGATACTAGTGGCCGCATGAGATCTGTATGGACCCGTGGAGTTTAGCTAACTGCCAGGGTAACTTGTACGAGATAAATGCGATGACACTTTCCCGCTTGCATAGTAGGTTCCTACATGTCATTGTGTGCCTCTGGGAAGTAGATGTCTATTTTGTGACTGGAACCTTTGAGTTAGTATACTTTTAGGATTCCTGGACTTTAGAGTCGTGTGCTATGTGGTTTTGATAGCCTGTTTGGGACTTGAGATTATCTCTTCAGCACGGTGGGAGTGGACCACTTAGGTACCACGCGGTCAGGTGGTAGTGTATTTTCCACTCTTATCATTTGAGATTCATTGAGACATTGTGGTTGATGTGTCCTTCGTGATGTTGGATATGTATCCTTTCATTGATGATTAGCATATGTTAGATGATGATATCTTATGCTTTAATTTTCATGTTAGTAGGATGTTTTAGGAGTGACATTCCTACTATGATAATACCAATGATCTCTTCGGTGCTTGGAATGTTATGCACGGAGGGATGGCTAGGATCCACGATGGTCTAATGATGCTATTAACGGTTGGGAGGAACCATGCACTTAGTTTATTTTGTAGATCTTTATGATGGATGTATATGACTTTTATGATGGTGTATCATAAGTATCATGTGATTATCTTTACCTTGATGTATCATGGATTAGAATAGGATGATGTATCTTATTCTACATATGTATATACTTTTAAGCCTTCATACCCTATGACATGTACAGTGGATGAATGAGCAATTGGATATGTAATAATTGAACATTGAACATTGGACTTATGATTGTTATTCCATGTGGATGTTGTAATCATGTATGTAATTCACGTTAAGGGATCTTAAAGAATGTAATCTGTTGTATATGTTATGTTTACTCTTTAGATGGACATTGCTATTGCTTCCATTATTACGAATAAGTTATATGTGGTATTTACTTTCATGGAAAAAAAAAAAAAATGTTACCAAACTTAGTGAAAATTCTAAGTTAATTCTTTGATCCCTTGGTGGGGCATTACATATCTTCCATTCATTCACACTTTCTAATCCTCAACTTGACCTTATATTTATATCTTTCATATTGTCAAGTCAGCTAGAATATAACTTAGAATAATTAACATTCATCTTGTCAGTTGGCTAGAATCAATAGATAAATCAATTGAATTCAATATGCCAAAACCAGAGAATCCTTCATTAGTCAATCTTGCTTAGTAGACACTAACTCAAAAATGATTTTCCTATATTAACCAAGTGAACTTGGTCAGCACTACATACTTGAAAAGTTCTTTTGGTAATTGAGTGAGCTCAGTTAGTACTGGTTCCATCAAAGATTTCCTTCATTAATCGAGTGAGCTCGATTAACACTCATCTTCTGTAGACTTTCCTTTATCACCTGAGTGAACTCAGTAGATATTATCTTCTGAACTATGCAAACTCTGGAGTGCTTGGTAGACATAGAAAAATATCTTCAATGCCCAAGTGAGCTCGACATACATTGATTGGTGATGATATGACATTATGTATAACATCAAGGACAATACACAATTAATCAATTGTTTCAACAATCTCCCTCTTGAGCATTGATGGAAACACAACATGTCATAGCATAATGAAATTTTTAGAGTAATGAAGAGACTAAGGAACATATCCTTAGTTTTATTCTGATTCTTATCCATGAGAGCTCCCTCTATCAGTGTGAACTCTTTCTGCCGTTAGTTTCTCCTTCTATCAGAAAACTTTTGTCTGGTACAACTTCTGCTAGCAAACTCTGCCTTTGATATTAGACCAAGTTCATTCTCCCTCTTTTACATCTCTTTGTTTGTACAAAATTTCTATATGATAGAAAACTTCTCCCTCTTTGACATCTCATTCCAAAGATAATGTTCAGTGAATATCCATGTACCTCAAGTACAGATTCATTTGCAATATGCCCTTGTCAATATTGCACCAATTGATTGGTCTTCAACATGCTCTAGTTGATGCATCACTAAAATTTATTTAGTGAGCTTGAGATAGGGGAATGACCCCTAGCTTACTTTTTAGATACATAAATGCATCCTTAGGTAATGGCTTGGTGAATATGTCTACACAATTTGTTCTTTTGTATTTGCATATTCCAATCTGACTTCTTTATCTTGTACCAATTCTCTCAAGAAATGATATTTTATAACACTGTGTTTTGTTTTGGTATGCATCACTAGATTCTTTGATATATTGATTACACTGGTGTTATCACAGTATATAACTAATGTATCTTTGATCTTTGTCTTCATACCTTCCAATAGTTGTTTGAACCAAACAATATTAGAAAAATTGACTATTGTTGCCACATATTCTACCTCTACTGTGGACTGAGAGATACAATTATGTTTCTTGCTTATCTAAGATACTAGTCTTTTACCAAGAAAGAATGCTCCACCACTGGTACTTTTTCTATCATTAATACTTCCTATCTAATCAACATCTATGAATACTTTTAAATCTAAATTGCCTCCTATTTTGTACCATAAGCCATATTCTTTAGTACCTTTTAGATATCTCATCATTCTTTTGACTTCCAACATGTGATTTTCTTTGGGATTTGCTCAGAATCTTGCCACCATACCAACTGCTAATGCAATATTAGTTCCTTTTATACACTACATACTACATTTTTCTAATCATTGATCTGTATGTGGTCTAATTTACCTCTTTGGAATCATCATTTTTGGAAAGCTTATGTCCAATAGACATACAGGTTCCAACTGGTCTTGAATCTTCCATTCTAGACTTCTTTAGTATCTCCTTGATATATTCAGATTGAGTAATTTAGATACCATCTTTCTTCTATTTAATATGTAGTCCAACAAAGAATTTTATCCCTCCAAATGTAGACATCTCAAATTCTTTACTCATGTCTTCTAAAAATTCCTTGCACAACTCATCATTTCCTGTGAATAAAGTATCATCAACAAATATTTCTGTTAACACAATCTTTTTGTCTGGTCCTTCCTTGATATATAGACTACTGTCATCATTTATTCTTTGAAAACCAATCTATATCAAGTAGTTATGAAGTCTTTCATATGAAGCTTTGGGAGCTTACTTGAGGCCATATAATGCCTTGCATAATTTGCAGACCATGTCCTTTTTGCTAGGATATACAAAATCTTCAAGTTGTTCAATGTAGACTTCCTCATCAAGAATTCCATTTGATAAACTTAAAATCCTCTATGAGGTGAATATGCTAGTAAAGTTCTAACACCTTCTAATTTTTCAACAGGATAAAAATTTTCACCATGATCAATACCTTCTTCTTGAGAATAGCCTTTACATATCAACCTTGCTTTGTTTTTGGAAACTTTTCCATTTTCATCTAGCTTATTTATGAATACCCACTTTGTGCTAATTACATTCTTGATTCTAGGAATAAGACTCCAAGTTTTATTCTTCTCTATCTATTCTATTTCTTCATTCATTGCTTCAATCCAACTTTCATTATCCAATACATCTTTAACATTTCTAGGTTCAAATTTAGCAAGTAAACATGTACCTTTCAATTTGTTTCTTGTCATTATTCAATTTGATTTGTATCCAATGATCTGATTAGGTTCATGATGCCTTCTGACATATCTGGCTAACATAGGTTCCTTGGATTTGGAATGAGTTTCATTGATTCCATCATGAACTTCAGTATTAAGCTTGGGTCCCATTGTTTCTGACTCAGGTCCACCAGACTCGATTTTCTCTAGCTTGGTAGCCTTTGACTATGACTTGGGTTGCACTATCCACAACTCGGTAGTTGTTGGAGATTTTGGGGACTTGGGAGGTGAAGCCTCCTATCTACTAGATAGATTTGGTAGGGTATCAGGTTTATAGTAAACAAATCTTTTGTAATCTTCAAGCTCTTTGCTACTTTCTTCTTCACTCTTTTTTGCAAACTCGTCAATTTTCACATGTGCACTTTCTATGATTTTATGAGTAGAAAAATTTAAACACTTGTATTCTTTACTTTTATAGGAGTATCCTAAGAATATACCTTCATCACCTTAGACATCAAATTTACATTTCCTAGATTCTTTCAAAATATAACATTTGCTACCAAATACTTTCAAGTAACCTACATTAGGTTTGTAGCCATACCATAGTTCATTAGAAGTTTGATTTGACTATTTCTTCAGTTGTACTCTATTCAAAGTATGAAATGTAGTGCTAATAACTTCCTTCCAGTATTTGATTGCAACATTCTTTTTCTGTCATCAATGTTCTTGCACAATCCATGATGGATTCGTTCCTTCTTTCAACTATACCATTCTACTAAGGTGTACCTGGGGCTGAAACTTGTATTTTAACTCCTTTTTCAATGCAAAATTCATTGAATTCATTGGAGATTCTTAAACATTTTAACTTCTTTCCATTTTCTTTTTCTATTCTTTCCAAATAACACTTGGATTTTTGAAAAGCTTCTAATTTTTCTTTTAGATACATTAGAAGCATCATTCTAAAATAGTCATCAACAAAAAGAATGAAAAACTTTTCTCCACTATAACTCTCTATTAAAATAGGTCCACATAATTCTATATGCACAAGCTCTAAGACTTTTTCAGAATGATAGTTCTTGCTTTTGAAACTAGTCTTTCAAATCTTACCAATTTGACAATTTTTGCATAGACACATATCAGGTTTCCTCAAGCTAGGAATACCTCTTACTCTTTCCATGTTTTCTTATCTTAATTAGGTTATCAAAGTTTACATGACATAAAATTTTGTGCCATAACCAAATTTCTTCTACTTGAGCAATAAAACATGAACTCTCACTAAGATCAAGATAGAATAGGTTACCTTTTGTTTGTTTGCTAGACCCAATTGGATTTCCTTTTCCATCCAGTAGTTTTGCCTTCCCATCCATAAATTCTACCTTGAATCCAATGTTATTCAAATATGCCACACTCATTAGATTATTCTTTAGTCCCTCAACCCAATAAGCATTATTACATATAAGTTCATTGGTTAATGAGATACAACATTTTCTTTTTATGCAACAAGGTTCATTATTTCCAAATCTCTTGTGCTACCACCATCATAATAAATATTCCATGTTCTCAAACTTTGTTTTGTCTCCAGTCATATGATGTGAACAACTATTGTCAATAATCCATGTATCATTTTTTCTAACATGAGAGATAAGTACCATCTTATCTCATTCATCATCAGATTCATCCTTTACAACAATATATACCATTTCATCTTCATTGTTATCAGAATTTTTAGCCATAAAACAATATGTGTTACCTTTGTCTTTGTAGCTTTTGAATTCCTTCTTGCCATTGTACTTATTACTTTTCTTTTCATCCTTGTTTTTTGTGCTTGGGCATCTTGTAGCAATGTGACCAACTTCTTCACAAGAAAAACAAATTAGAGGAATCTTACTTTTCTCTACCTTTGGAATATTTTGTTGCAAGTAGGGCTTCAAGAACTTCAAGATCACTGTCAGAACTTTCTTCTATTTCTCCTTCACTTCTTGATTGATTGGCCTTTGATTTTTTACTCTTTTTCTTAAGTGAGAGTTTGGCTTCAAATGTAGACTCGATACCTTTAGAGCTAGGAACATAGCATAGTTATCCAATTGAAAAGATGTCAATCTTCTAACTAGTGCATCTAAAGTTATATTGCTATTTGGATCACATTTCATCTCTTGAATAGAAGACACTCTAATTGCATAGATAGGAAGAAGGGTTCTAAGGACCTCACTTACAACTATTTTGTCATCAATGTCTCCTCAAGATGCTTTAATTGTGCTCACACTTGCTTTGATTCTTTCCACATCTTTTGCAATGTTTTTATCTTCTCTCATTTTCATCTTATCAAATTGACCTCTGAGACTTTTTGCTTTAGCTCTTCTTACATTGTCATCTCCTCCATAAATGTCTTTTAGTTTGATTCACATTGCATGTGTTGTAGTATAGCCTTTTACTTCATCAAATTCAGCATAATTAAGAGTAGATGCAATATCAATCATCATGATGTTATGATTTTTCTTTTACAAAATGTCTTCTACTGATAATGTTCTAGAAGGAGTCTTCTTTTCGGTATCAAGATAATTACAACTTCAATCATTGATAGTTGATAGATGTAATCTCATAAGTCCTTGCCATGCTACAAATTTTTATTGGTTCAACCTGGGAATCTTTCTTCTATAAGACATCCTGATCTTTAGCTTAGGTTCTTGAAACCTTCTTTGCAAGCACCAAAAGCTCTGATACCAATTGTTGGAAATATAAGAGGAGTAACTGAGAGGGGAGTGGTGAATTAGTTACCACAAAAATAAATCCTAGATCCCTTAGATGTCAATACAAAATAACCTTTGAAAACTAAACTCTTTTGAAGCTCGAAAAACACACAAAAAACACTGTTACTTATTAAATATTAAAAATGCTTGGTAAATACTTAACATGAAAATATTAAGATGTTATCTCTGATTACTATTACTTTAGCTTAGTTGCAAATAGATAAGGTGAATAGCATGAATACATTTGATGCCAAGATTTTAATGTGGAAACCTAATTTGGGAAAAACCACCAATTGCAACTAGTTACTGATTTTCACTCTTCTGAAGTGAGCCTTGTTAGGAGCGAACCCTATTAAAGGTTACAAAACACACTATTTGGTGTGACCTAGTTAGAGGATTTAATCACCCTTTTAGGAGTGGCCTTGTTAGAGGTCTTTGCACAATTCAATAGAGATGTTGCCTTGTTAGAGGATTTACAAATAGTTGTTAAGCCAACTTTGTTAAGAGATTTAGAACACTACTACAATGGTTAGAGAGTAACAATGACATGACCCAATTTGGATGCAACTAAATTATTGATTATAGATCTTAATTTTGGCTTGTATACTTGAGCCTTCTTGATTGAATATATATTTTTAGATTCTCAAGGATATTTTGCTTATCCTTCTTAATTCACTTCCTCTTAGCATCATTAAATCTTCTATTATCTTCCATGCATTCACACTTTCTAATCCTCAACTTGACCTCATATTTATATCTTTCAAGTTGGATAAAATATAACTTAGAATAATTAATATTCATCTTCTCAGTCAGCTAGAGCCAACAGATAAATCAATTGAACTCAATATGCCTAAACAAGAGAATCCTTTGGTAGCCAACCTTACTCGATAGACACTAACTCAAAAATGATTTTCTTGTGTTAACCATGTGAACTCGGTCAACACTGTGCATACTTGCAAAGTTCCTTTGGTAACTAAGTGAACTTGGTTAACACTCATTCCATCTAACATTTCCTTTATTAACCAAGTGAGCTTGGTTAACATTCATCTTCTATAGACTTTCCTTTGGCACTCGAGTGAACTTGGTAGATACTATCTTCTGAACTAGAAAAACTCTAGAGTGTTCGATAGACATAGAAAACTGTATTCAATGCCCAAGTGAGATCAACATACACTGACTGGTGATGATATGCATTATGTATAACATCAAGGAGAATACATAGTTAATCAATTTTTTCAACAAACCCATACCATAATCTTTACCCTAGCCCTAATTCTAACTACCAAACCATGATTATAAATGCTAGACCCTAATTGCTCAATAATTTCCCTAAATGCTAAAATCTAAATTAGTAAACACTAAATCCCAATCTTAACCATAATTAAAAATCCTAATCCTTAAAGATAGCACATGATCATAAAATGCAAACCCTAATTCTAATCATAATTTTTAAACCCTAATTCTAAGTGCTAAACTCTAATCTTAAATTATCATCCATTAATCCTAAATCTTAACCTAAACCATAATTCTAAATTGTAATGCCTAATCTTAAATGATAAGCCAAAATACTAGTTGTAATCCTAAATCTTATATTTTGTGCCCCAATAATAATATTAATTACTCTACCCTAATTCTAAATAGATAACCCTAAATCCTAGCCCAAACCACAATCTTAAATGTTAAATCCTAATTGTTAATATTGAACATTAATTGTAAATGCTAAGGCATAATCCTAAACATAAATATAAATTATTTTTAGAATTCACATTTAAGTTTATTTATTAATAGTTTTTTTGGAGTATTCTTTTATGATTAGGCTTCAATTTGTTTAATTTTACTTAATTGTTTATTATTTTAGTAAAGTTTAATTAAGTGTTTTTAACTTTATTTTAGTGTTAGTGTTATGATTCTATTTGGTGTAGATTAAGATTAAATTAAATTTATTATTAGATTTTTTTTATAGATTTTTTTTGGATTAAATTAGATTCCAAGAAAGGACATTTAGCATTCATTTTTATTTAGTCTTCATTTTCATTATTATTTAAGATGATATTTAATTTCATATAATGTTAAATTAGGTTTTGTTTACTATACTTTGTACAGTTATGTATGTTTATGATGTCCACAATGTTTCTTTAATCCAAATATATTATCTCCTCTCTTTTTTTATCTTCAAGTAGCTAAATATGTATTAGATGTAAATTGATATGGTTTTAAGGATGTGCAATTATATAATTGATATTTTAGATTTATTTTATTAAATACTAATTTTGTGAATTTTTATGTTATTTACATATATGCAGATTATATTTGATGGAACCACGCCCACCCATGCCCCCACTCCATCCATCTCCACCTACACCTGTACCCTCACCTCCACGACCACCTAGTCCTCCTCCACCACCTTCTGCAGATGATCTAAGGCAGAGCACAAGGAGCAACCTTTACAATCTCATGTAAGATATTCAGACCATTAGATGTGAGGCCCACTCCGCCTCACCTACTTTTCCTTGTAGATAACATGCAAGGCATTGTACACTCTATTGAGAATTTGGATAGTGACATTGATAGCTTTAGACTATGGAGGGAAAATATGTGTGCCTTCTATTCTAATGGCCTATCTTATATAGAGGTCCATCTGATCAAATTACAAAAAGGACATTTTAAAAGATATTTTATAAACCTTAAGGCAGGTCTTACGATAAGCAATAAGAAGCCTCACATATCTATTAGATGGTGTACACATCCTCATATATCACAACACTTTTGGGAGCAATGGTGGATGGTATTTGACCATCCACCACATGTTAATCATGAGGTGCCCATGTACTACCTCAAGAAACTATGGGATGAGTTTGAATTGGGTTTAAAATCCAATTATTTTGATATTAGAGCATTTCAGGGGGTTGGTGGAGGGATGCCTCAGGATAAGCCTGGGGTAAAGCTTAGCAATAATATGAGGAATCAAAAACATCCTCATCCTCTTGTTCCTCTACTTGCACTAGTTTTCCTAGTGCCTCTCCATCATCAAGCAATGTCATATGCTCTTACTTCATTGAGTTCCCTTTTAGGCAATTTAGTAGACCAGTGGATGTCGGAAATAGATATTCATCCACTTGGACATGTTTGTACCAATTGTGGAGGTATATGCAAAGACCCCAGGGTGATGTTGATGTAGCATAGGATGGCCATGATACTGAGGGTACTAATTTTGATGATGAGGCATACTCTGCTCATGGTGGTGGTAGTGATGAGACTGATGTTGAGTTATTTGTTGACATTCTTTTTGGAGAGTGAGAGAGTCACGATCAACAAGTAAAAATTTGATTTTAGAATTTATAAAGTACATTATTATTTACTTTCTAAATATATGCATAATTATATTAACCATATTAATGTATGTTGATTTTCAATTAACAAAGGATGGATGATATTGTTCCTCCTAGGAGACAGTATAGTCCTTTTTCGAGACCTTTAGACATTGGCATCCCTCATACATTATGCACTTTGAATTACACTGTAAATAATGTCCATTAGAACTCGAATTTAATAAAATGTACTCATATATTCTTTTTATTTGATTTTGTAGGGATTATCATCTGTTACACAGTCTAATGCTTGTACAGGTCTTGATCCATCGACCACTAAGGCACAACCTCAAATACCTATGGTATGATCTTTTGAAGAAAAATAATTTGCACTATTTTTTTGTAAATATTATTATTAACATATCCTCAACTTTTATTTGAATGTATAATAATGTACTTTGGTTTTAAAAATAGGAGATGGATCATACTTTTCCATATAGGCCCAAGTATAGTTTTTTTTTTACTCCTTCATCTTTTGACCATTTCAGACATGTTGATGATCATCATGGTAGCATATCTCTAGACACATATGTGACACTGGCTACTACTAAGGTATGATATATATGTTTTTATTTTAAAAAAATGTAGTGTAGATTATATACTTTTAAATTTATGTACTTTTTAGTTCATGTATTAATAATTTTGATTGAAGGTTTATGTATCCATGATTTTAGGACTATGTCTCAATGTGTGTTGGTGGGAATATAGGACTAAACTAGATGGAGGTACAAACATCATCCTTTCAGGTTAGTATTGCGATTTAAACATAGTTCACTATAATCTTTATTAATTTTTTTAAATTTATGTATTTTATTACAGGACCTCACCACTGCCACATTTGGTAGCTTTGACAATGCACCTCCTCCTATTAAAGAGGGACACCTATCTCACATGGTATTATTTTAAATAAGTACTAAATATACTTAATTTATTTGCAAACTAGATTTTAAAACTCATTTCAATTAAGCTTATACATATTGTCTTCTCAGAATGTGACACATGATGCCCCATAGGATGTCCCACATGATGAGACACATCATGTTACATAGGATGATTCATCTAGGTCCTCTTCATGTGGAGTAAAGAGGACTGTAGATTAGATAGATTAGGTCTTTTGGCACCTTTAGATTGTGTTTTTATTACGCATATTTTTTTTTTTAATACACTTTGTATTAGGACATTTAACTATATTATATATATTTTTAACTTCATAGATTATGTCATGACATGTTAGTCCATGTTATATATTTTTACAACTTAGATTATCATGCTAGTGTATCCAATATAGATTATTATGTTATCATGTTGTAAGTATGAACCATTTTCTTTATTGTGACATATTTTATTCATGTTATGAGAAAATTTATTAGTATATGGTACATGAACACTAATTTAATAATTTTAATCAAATATAGGAACATTAATTTAAACATGTTTGAATCTAAAAGTAATGGAAAAATATAAGAGGTCATTACTTCAATTGAAAAAGAAATTAATATCAAATGCACACCTTTAACTTTCAAATATAAGTGAACTATATTTTACACAAATGAACTCATATATTATTAAAAAAAGTGAAGTCATATAAATTTAAAAGAAGTGAAGTCATATATATGTAACACAATGTGAAGGGCATAAACAGAAGTGAACTCTTGTTTTTAAATGTTTACAACATGTTTCAATTTTAAAATAAAAAAATTGGTTGAACACATTTCTTCAAATGAGGTCCTGCAAATTAAAATTTTAAAAGAAAAACACAATTTGAAATGTTAATAAAAGCATAATTTAATAAGAGCTATCTGTATTATGCAAATATGTGTAATGTATGTACTCGTACTATGTGTAATTGCACAAGATGTTGATGTTGGATCCACCATAAACATTTCAGTTTTCATAAGTTGTACTTGAGACCTAAATAAGAGGTATATATAAGTTCTCTAATTTTCTATTGAAAATGTATATATACATTTAAATAATATAAATACACACACACACACACACACGCACGCACACACACAAAGAGCTCAATAAAGAGAAAAGTTACATGTGTGTATTTTGTAGTCATCTCATTGTACCATTTGCATCCTCTCTCTTTTGCAATGCATATATGATTGCCTCATGCTCATCCATTAAAATTGTCCATAATACCTTATTGGCGGGTTAAAATTGTCCATCATACCTTTGTATCTTTTTAATTTGATATTCATTTCCACAACCAAATGAAAATAGTGTAAAATATTCTTTTCTGATTGGTAGTCTTCAAATGTTGCTAAATCATTTCTTCTTGTTAGGTATGTACATAGCCAAGTGCAAGCTACAACAATAGACCCAATTGGATAATCAAAACCATTATCATCCACTTGATGAAATATCAATTGTTTCTTAGTTTTCGCATATCTAGCTAGCCAATACTCAGTTTCTTCATCATTATCATTAGGTGTAATAACAACATAAATATGTCCTACAAGATAAGATAAAGTACATAAACAATTTAATCACATGTGTACATAAATAAATAATATATTAATGACATGTACTTGAAATATATTAATGATATTTACATAAATAAATAATATAAAATGGAGCATGATCACAACAAAATTAAATTAAATTGTGCATACCAAGTTGAATGAGGTCTGAAATATGACCATAGTCTTTTGATGCAAATGTAACATTTGGGACTTCATTTACTATATCATCTTGAAAATGCATGTCAATAGGTGCTAATGATTTATGCTGCCAATTTTCAACCCATTCTATATTCTCTCATTCTACCCATTCATCTACAAGACAAAACTGAGAAAAAAAAGCAAGCTCCCTAGTCCATATAGTCCAAGTGTTAGAATCTGAACTCCTAAATGAATGACATTTAGCTAACCTGCTAATTGTGTCATTGTCATATCTTGAAAGGATATTCTTCTCTTCAAAAAGGAAGAAGAAATGTCTGATTGTAGAGTTTTGACTTGATCTTGTGTATAAATATTTGTTACAGCATTCTACAATCTCATGTCCATTTTTGAATTTGGCCTTTTCCTCAAATTTTAATTGCGCTCTACAAAGGGCTCTCTTCATGCATGCACCAGACCATCATGCTATCCTTTACCATGTCCAGCCTAAAGAAAAATCCACACAAGTTGGATATTAGTTTTTCAATGTGTCCTACTCAACCAATAGAATCAACATTGTCTGTGTCATTTTTGCAATACATTGGAATCAACATCTAAAATACTCCTAATACCTTGAGGAAAATAATATTATGGATTAATAAGTCTATTTCACTCACTTCACTAACTTTTTGCATTTTTTGACCATCCTTTGACCAAGTTGGCCTATAGAAGCCACTTTAGCTCAAATACTCAATCACACCCTAACTGACCTTGCAACTTTCACAAACCTAAGGAAATCAATCAAGCCTATTGAGCCAATAGTAATGGGACTCTATTCTAGTCCTTGAACCTTGGTAGTTGGCTAAAACCACCTACAAGACAAAATTGAGGAAAATAACTAGGTTTTCATGCACCATTTATTAACATATAATTTTTTTTGGAATATGTAGTGCAAAGAGCCAAGAATAGGGCTTCAAAAGTCAAATACATCATCAAAGCCTATTTTAGGTTCGATTTTAGTTGGGGATGGCTAGAATTTCCTTGAAAAGCCATGTTTGGTAGAGATTTTCCAAATTCTAAAGGTATTTCAACACTCCTCTAGCTAGGGTATGATTCCATATGCAAAGCATAGTCTCTTTATGTTTCTTGCTAGAAAATTTACAAGAGTTTCATTTTTATATTGTATGTTTTTATCAGTTTCTAATAAGAGAAATGATATGTTGAATAAGTAGAAGTACATAACCATTAACCATTTCTAAAGTAAAGTTAAAATAATTTATCCCACAAGAGATTCCAACAAATTACTTACACTATCTATCCTTGAATTTGCATCATGTCAAAATAAATTTTATTAAATAATAGATCAAATTAGAATGATTTAACAACACATTTTTTTAGGTTGTTTTGGTTGGTAATATAGTCTTGATCAATGACCATCTCTAGTAATATTTATTCTCCTGACTAGTATGGAATCTATCATTTCCCATGATCATTAAAGGTATCCAACATCGAGTTTTCTCTTCATCCCATTAGCGCAAATTTGTTATGGGCAACGAGCATTGGGCATATGAGTTTTTATGTACTCAAATATCTATCTACAAAATAGTCATGAATCTTTCTATAGAATCCCCAACCTCATTTGCTTTTGTAAACCAAAGTGAAACCATGCTTCATAGTACTGAATTGTAACTATAATCCTTACTAGCAACATTGCTCATGTTTGGGGCATCTTCTTGTTGGAAAAAATGAAATTGCATCTTTACACCATGACTATGGAGATGCCCTGTCAAAGTACGTTATATTATTTGAAGGCCATAGATCTGGAAACTTTCCACCAAATCAATGCATCAAATAGAGAAAATAATCTCCTCTCACAGATGCTTCAGTCGAATATGATGGTTTAGTAGGAGGATACTATGATGTAGTGGACAAAATCAAATTTGGTTTCTCTTTTTCTTTCATCACCATAATGCTTTCATGGAGTTTCATAGAGTTAGGAAGCTTCATGTCTGGTGAAATTTAGAATGTTGAAGTTTCAGTATGCTAGATCACAACCACAGGTTATATCCTTAAGGCTACAACACATCCATATATAGTATATGTTCAGGTAGGTGATCCTGATGTAGATCATCTTTGTTGGGAGAGACTAAAAGACATGGACACACCTAGAATGGTCTACAAGATCACTAAAGATAATATTTTCTTTGTAATTACTCTATTGAATGATATGGACTTGAAAAACACAAATTTATGAAAAACAAATAGCCTATTTCTAATTCACCTTGCACAGTTAGCCTATTCTTGTTGAAAGAGGGAGATTGTTGAAATCAAATTGATACAAGCATGATAAATGTGTTTCAAGCATTGTTTTCTCATTGATGTCAAACCTACTTTTTGCTGATAAGACAACTACTTATATGATTTAAGTACTATCACTTGTTTGATTGATGAAGAGGATTTGATCAAAAAGATGTAGCAAAATCACCTAGAGGAAAGGTTCAGTTATGATATAAAAGAAGAGTACAAGAATCAGCTAAGACAGTGATATCATAGTGCATTGATAATCTACTTAAGGTTGCAAAGTCTGGTTACACTAAGTAAGTTCAAAAGAACAAGTTAAACAAAGTTTTTCTACCAAGCTTGACCGAATGGATAGTAGGTGTTGAGAGAAGTTAGTGCAAGCTAAATGAAAAATCAATTGGAGCTAAGTAAAAGTTTATTTTAGTGTATGTCGAGCAAAACAATGGATGCCGAGTAAAGTTTAGTAGATGTTGAGCACCAATAAACTTTAGTTTGTGCTGAGTGATTTTTTCAAAGGATGTCGAGCAAAAAAGTATGTGCCAATCATCATAATCAAGTTAATATCGAGTGTTAGCATTATTAGAAAGATCATGAATTTGATGGATCTAAGCTAGAAAATTTATTTTCTTGGATTGTGTGAACTAGGTGGAAGATAAGATTGATGAGTTGGTGGCACAAAATTCATGGTAAACCATTTTGAGGTGAATTCAAAGAGGATTGAAGGAGAAGTTTCTAGAAGTGATATGGAATGAGGGGTAGATTCATTAAATCCTACCTAGTCTGTCCTAATCCTAAATTGGATGATGGAGAATGGAGGGCAAAAGATCTTAATTCTTTATTTACAGGGATGGTTCATCAAAAGTGAGGGTTGTCATGTCCAAGAACCTAAGGAAGACAAGGAGTCCAGGGTATAGCTTCATCAAGTGACCTAAGTGAAGATCTTGCATTAGCATGATAAGAAAGAAGGCTTAAGGATATGAATGCTTGAAGGTTGAACAAGCTATCAGTGCTAAAATGTATGAAAGCCAAGTAGAATGAAGGACTAAAACATAGATCTATAATTTGCAAATGGAGTTGTAAGTTGTAATCAAATCAAAGCCTTACTATTACTCTCTAATATTTGTATCAGTTTAGGGTAAATGCTTTGGATTAAGGTTAACCTAATGGTTATTTGTAAAACCTTTAACTAGGTGAGATTCCAAGTGAAAGGTCGAAAGTTCTCTAACAAGGTTCACTCCTAACAGGGTGATTGAAATCCTTTAATAAGGTCACATTTATTAGTGTGTATTGTAACCTTTAATAGGGTTGGACTTTCATAGGGAATCACTTCAGAAGAGTGAAAAAGAGTAGCATGTTACTAGTGGTTTTTCCCAAATTGGGTTTCCACATAAATAATTATGCCAAATGTGTTGTTGAATCTATTATGTTTCATGTTTACATCTCTACAAATTTATTTGACAGTAACCTACAAGTTTATTAGTGAATGCATAATCTTATGGATGCATGCATGATGATAATTTTTTTATGGGTTTACTAGGCTATGAAGAGTTTTATTTATATACATGGACCTTGGATAACTAATTTACCCCCCCTCTTTGTTATTCTAAATAATTCCAACAATTGGAATCAGAGCCATCTACTTAAGAGGACTAGTTTGAAGGTACTAAAAGCACAAAGATCAAGATGCCAAAAAGAGATGTAACCAAGATTAATAGAGATAACTTCCCTAGATAAAAAAGTTTGATGAAGCTATACCTTGGAGGACTTGGAGATCATGCACAATCTACCATTACTACTAAGCATGTTGATCCTGTTGGAGCCGTAACTACCAAGGATATGAAAAAAGAAGAAAGAGCACAACCAAGCAATGCTGAAGATTGTCTTTTTCATAAGATATGTTGAATTTGATGATATCAAAGGTCTTGACAGTGCAAATAAAATGTGTGATGCTTTAAACACCATCTATGGAGGAGACACCAATGTTCTAAGAGCCAAAGTTGAAAGTGTCAGAGGTAAGTTTGATGATATGAGAATGCAAGAAGGTGAAACTATTGCTCAATATTTCTCAAGGATAAAAGATGTTGTTAATTCAATAAGAGGAGCTATTGGTACAATACATGATGACATTGTACTAAGCAAAGTTTTAAGAATATTACTACTTATATATGCCATTAAAATTTTTGTAATACAAGAACTGAGATGTATACTAGGGAATACGCTATCCCTTCAAAGTCTGGTAGGTAGACTCACTACTTTTGAGTAATCTAACTTCGACAATTAAAAACTTGAACATATTGAATTTGCTTTCAAAGTGAAGCTACCATTGAAGGAACCTGATGAGAAGAAGAAGAAAAAGACAAAATATGTGTACAATGATTGTTACATAGATGAGGAGGATGTAGAACAACTTGAAGCACTATTGGCAAGGAGATTTCATAGAGGTAAATGTTACCTTTGGTTTTACCGCCAAGGATTTAAATTTGAAAGCGTGGCTCATGCAACGGTTAGTTTCGAATTAGTATTTTAATGTTACGACCTGCAAGTTTCTAGCCATCAGATCTAAGCGTACTGACGGTTGGCGCCATCGCGCTATAAAGGAAATGCACGATATTTATGATAGCGCGATGACACCCTGACAACACGTTCCAGGGGTTGGTCCGGCATTTTGCGGGTCAAAAAAGGTTCTTTGATGCCCTTGGCACTATGTCGCTATCGCATATCAGCCAAAAAATCTCCATAGCGACATAGTGCCGGGCGGAAATATTCACGGCGGCGAGTTTCAATGACTGACAGAATTAGGTGTTGCGGCAACAAATCAGAGAGAACCACGTGTGCCAGGTCAGAATTTTGTCGGCACAGCTAACACAGTCGGGGCTTATGATCACCACCGTCAAATCAGCTCAGATCAACGGTAAGCGCCATTGCGTTATGGAGGAGTTGTGCGAGGGTTATGACAGCGACATCGCGCCCTAGTGACATGTTTCAGGTGGGGTCGTGTCTCAAGGAAATGCCAAGTGTATTGACATGGAGGGCGAAAGCATGAGGTACGATGAGTCCTCACAATTGTCAGATTGGGTCGCATCAACGAATGGCGCCATCTCGCTATGGCGGAGATGCACAGATTTTATCATGGTTACATAGTGACCATCTGCCACATGGATCGACAGGACTGAGTCTCACCGAGGATTGCCAGGTGTCATCCAGAGTGTGGTGCAGTTGCAGACATGGCGCTGAGTGGGATGGGTCCGATCATAGATCGCAGAGTACGACAGGTCAGA
The DNA here is from genome assembly GCA_028749045.1 of Cupressus sempervirens. Classification (NCBI taxonomy): domain Eukaryota; kingdom Viridiplantae; phylum Streptophyta; class Pinopsida; order Cupressales; family Cupressaceae; genus Cupressus; species Cupressus sempervirens. The sequence goes on along the minus strand of CM053787.1, from coordinate 226,853,879 downwards.
AGTTTCATGACGGCGGGCAAACAAGTTTCACGGCCCGGAGGTTTCAAAAAATGGCGAGGCGCTATGGCGCCAATGAAAACCCATGCATTTTCTGATGGCGACATAGCGCCCAAACGAAAAGTTCACTGTAGCAAGGAATGATCAGACGGATAGGTCCCAGCGGGTACCGTGCAAGCGTAGTTGACGTGGTGAATCAGATGAGGACACATGTAAATCTCAGGGCACGCTGTTAGTGGGCGCTATGGCGCTATAGGAATTTGGCCTTTATTTCTGCATAGCGACATGGCACCTAACTGACACGTGGTCGCTCTACAGATCAGGTCTTGGGTTGCCAGCTAGTGTTTCGTCAAACCAAATAGGGAGGTGCCATGTGTATGAGTCAGTGCACAGCGTACAGTGGGCCCAGTAGTCTCAGCACGAATGGTGAGTCTTCATGATCGTCGGATCTGCAGGGATCTATGACTGGTGCTGTCTCGCTATCGAGAACTGCTTAGGAGTTAACCTCGACGACATAGCGCCCGTGCACCATGTGTCCTGGCAAGGCCACATTTCATGTTGCCGGTGCAGTCAAATTTAAGTACCCAATAGACCAACAAGGAGACGTCATGTATCAGCGGGCTCAGCAAATCAATAGAGGAGGGTCGCGGGAGGTGAAGCTTTGTGATCGTCAGAACTACGAAGATCAATGGCAGGCGCTATCTTGCCTTGAAGAAGCTGCGCGAGTTTTATGATAGCGAGTTAGCACCCGTGTGCCGCGTGTCCTCGTGGGTCCGAATTTGGAAGTGCAGTAAGTAAGGTGGTTGGCAGTTGGCGGTCATTGTAATCGTCATAGTCGACGTGGTAGTTAACATAAGGTTACGACAAGATGATGAAGGGTGGCGCAGTCAGGTTGAAACCCTTAGGCGCTATGGTGCTATCAAGATCTTTGAAGACTTTTTCGATAGCGACATAGCACCCAGTCACATAGAAAGGGTGGTAAGCGCCCAGTCAAACGTAAGAGACTACTAGGGTGGCAAGATCGAAGGTGTGATTGGCCTGCATGGCCCAGTTGGCTCGTCGAGCCTATTTGACTGATCGATTCTGATGGGTGCACAAATCATGAATGATGAGAAATCCGAGTTTTGTCACAATCTGATAGTGGGATTAATTGCTACCAACTCGGAATGAATGCCAAGCGCAAGAAGACACTCCATCCATCCGGGCAATCCATCGACCATGTCAAAGAATGTTGTGGCGTCGTTCCTGTCTTCTCCAGGCTCTTTCTTAGAGGGATATCAAATTTCTTGGTATGCAAGCCATGTTCAATCAGATCTTTGATTGGATTCTCAAGATGGAAGGTTAATGCCAGTAGGTGAGAAGTGAATGTAATGCAAAAATCTTCAGTTATGCCTAATCTATAAAGGCAATTTGGTGATCTATTCTTAGGGTCGACTCTTCCTAATTTTCTCTGCTGCTGCTTGTAGACTTGTAGTGTAAAATCCCTTTGTCTCTGAGCTAGATAAAACATCCAGTATCATCTCTTTCAGCCATCAACGTGTATGTGTAGCATTTTGCCTCTCATTGATGTATTGTTGAGATTAGTGGTCTACATACTATATCTATCTTTGGCCTATGGAATAATATACAAGTGAAATCTTCTGTTCCTAGTGTTATTCAATTGGTCTCCTAATCTGTACGTGGCTATTGGTCGATATAAGTCTAAATGAATGTATGACCTTGAATGTTACCCTAGTTCTGTAGTGCATATATGGGTAGAAATGAGCCTGAACACTCTATTTTGGTGCATCACCGCCTTAGATTAGACTAGGTAGATTTGCTTTAATGCTCTCTTTCTCCCATTCCCTTCTAAGAATAGATAGGTGCGCCCTGACAGTAAGAGGAAGCCGGCCTTCTCCGGAGACTCAACCTCGTAGTTCAAGTCCCACAGCTTGGAGGTTGTTTCCATATTTCACTAGGTTGTCCTTGAGCATAGGCCTTGGACGAGGGTGCAAATCTAAGTGACAACAGTAAAGAAAATTTTAAAGGTAATTTACCTATCATTTTCTTCAATTGCAATGAATTTTGTCATATTGTAGCTAGATGTCCAGAGAAGAAGAACTATAGAGGTTGTGACAAGTATAAAAGAAAAAGAGATGAAGACAACAAGGACTACAAAGAGAAAGGCAATAAGTCTTGCTACATTTTTAAAGAGGAAATAAGAGATGAATCTGATGAATGTGATGATGAAGTGGTGTATGTTGCAATAAAGGACAAATCTGATGAAGATGAGGCAACAACACTTATGTCTTCTGTGAACAAGAATTATGATGAATCATTGATAGTGGATGTTCATATCATATGACTAGAGACAAAAGTAAGGTCATTACCTTGAATTGTTATGATGGAAATAGTGTAAGATTTAAAGTAATGATGCACCATGTTTGATAAAAAGAAAAGGTTCTATCAAACTCATAGAAAATATTTTATGTGACAATTCTTACTATGTTGAAGGAGTTAACTATAATCTATTGAGTGTGTCACAATTAAATAATTCAGGATGTAAGGTTGAGTTTGAAAACAAGATTGCTAAGATATATGATGCTAATGGAAAACTAATTGGAAAAGGTGATCAAACTAGGAGTAATCTATTCTATCTTGATATAGAGGATGTTGTATGTGTGAATATGTGGCCTATGCTAACATACACACTTCAACACGATCATTATATGTAGATTCATCCCGGAATGAACATTGGATTGTTCATCCGAAAATCAGCCTGCAAAGCGATCTGTTGCCTTCTATCTAAAGGGAATTTCTTGTCAGATATCCTCAAATCTGAAGTGTTTAAGCAACCAGACCTTGTAAGAATGAAGGATTTGAAATGAAATTAATCTATATGATTATGCAGATTAATCTAGAATGGAGTATGCACATTTAATCTAAGAACATGTAAAAGAAATTATACTAAATGTATGTATATTAAATCTAGATGAGAATTAAACTAGAAAATGAATATGAAAGTAGGGAGCTCAAATAAATGCATAATCCAGCAGCAATTCGATGCAAATTCTCATTCAACCTCCTCTCAAAATGAGGAGATGAGGGTCTCTTAAATAGACTTTCCTAGAATCCATTAATGGTTGAGATCAATTTCAATCAACGGTCAGGATTAAAGGTGAAGTTCAATCATAAAGGAAGATTCCCAAATTAAAGGGAGTTAACTGATTTAATTTGAGTAGAAAAAGGAGTTAACTGATTTAATTTGAGTAGAATAAGGAGTTAACTGATTTGATTTGAGTAGAATAAGGAGTTAACTTATTCAATTTGAGTAGAATAAGGAGTTAACTTATGTAATTCCTTTTTGATCAACAGTGAACTAGCAATTTCCCATTTTGAACTGAAGAAGGATTTTGGAGAGATATTTAATTTAATAAAATGAGATATGCTCTCATAATTACCTTTTTCATTTAATTAAATAATTCTATTTAATTAATTAGAGGCACTTTTCTTATTTAATTAAATAACTTCAATTAATTAATTAGGAATGACTTCCCATTTAATTAAATAACTTTGTTTAATTAATTAGAAGTAAGTTCTCCATTTAATTAAATAATTTTGTTTAATTAATTAAAATAGGCATATTTATTAAATTAAATAAATTTAATCCCATAGTACATTAGTCTTAGGATATAATTTAATTTAATAAAATGAGATATGTTCTCATAATTACCTTTTTCATTTAATTAAATAATTCTATTTAATTAATTAGAGGCACTTTTCTTATTTAATTAAATAACTTCATTTAATTAATTAGGAATGACTTCCCATTTAATTAAATAACTTTGTTTAATTAATTAGTAGTAAGTTCTCCATTTAATTAAATAATTTTGTTTAATTGACTAAAATAGGCATATTTATTAAATTAAATAAATTTAATTCCATAGTACATTAGCCTTAGGATATAATTTAATTAAATTAAATAATAAGCATGATGAATGCATATTAGGGTTTTCTGCATTTGACATTTAAGTCAAGTAGCGAGTAGTAGAATAAGAATTTTTCTAGTGAAATAGGACTTAGGATTGATCAGAAATAGATCAGAATTGGTATCATGACAATGAGCCAATTTTGGGGTATTACAGATGCTACATGTCTAATTGTAAAATTTGATGATGTGTAGCTATGGCACAAAAGGTTATGTCATATTAATTTTGATAACTTGGTCAGTACCAGTAACATGAGAAAAGTTAGAGATTTTCCTAAGTTGAAGAAGAATGATAATATAATTTGCAAATAATTTTAGTTAGGAAAAATGATAAAGTCAAGTTTTAAGAGTAAACCTCATGGGTATGTCCAAGATCATGGTGTGCCAAAAAGTGGCGATCTAAAAAATCTATAGTTCTAAAATATCTCAAAAAATTTCAAAATCCATTCCAAATTTTTTCCCACCCACCCTGATACTAAATGAAAACAATTAATATCTTTATAAGGTCTACTATATCTTTTGATACCAAACCTATATGGTCAAATTAAAAAAATTCCTAAAATTGAGCTTTTGGCCTATTTTAATGTGATTTTTACTTCAAACATGTAGTTGACGACTTTTTTTCCACCAAAATTTGATGAAGTGAAAAGGGTTTCTTAAGAATGTTCTTATCTTTCCATAAATGTAAGGTTTGTCAAGTTATGAGTTTAGTAAGTAATTATTACTTATTTTCTAATGGAGTTAAGTATAAAGTGCTAACTGACACACTACTTGAAAAAACAACTATAACTTTCAAATGGTACAACTTTTTTTAAATCCAAAAGATGCATCACATTCTATGTTTCTTCTACTATAAGGAAAAAATTCAAAAATTGAATTTCATAGAGTTTTGAATTAGTTAAGGTGGTTAGACACAAGAGTTTTTTATTCAAAAAATACTAAACTCAAAAATTAATTATTAATTTAGAATAAAAATACCCAAAAATATGTTTCACATCGAAGCATAAGTCTACTACTTATATCTATAATGTTATTAAAAAATATTATCATTTGGTTTTGATTAAGGTGGTCAGACATACGTCTACTTCTTATTTTGTTCTAAATTTTTTGTAATATTGCATTAAAATAAAAAATTTTGACCAATCAATTTTTATTTTTTTGAGATAAGTCCTAGTAGTTTAGAAACTAGATTCAATTTGCTCGAGATTCTTTCATCTCAAATTTTTGATATAAAGTTAATAACAAGTAGAAAATTGCATGTCAAGTTGACATAACCCTGATTTTTTAATTTTTTATTGCCACTTAAGAGCATAGTTTGGTTGACCATGATCCTACACATACCCTCATACCTCTAAATGAATACTAGAGATTGTTCATATTGACTTGTGTGGACCAATTGAAGTGCAAAGCTACAAAGGAGATAAGAACATTATGCTACTTCTTGATGATTATTCTAGAATGATGATAGTTATGTTTCTAAAATAGAAATCTGAAGCTTTCCAAATGTTTAAGTGGTACATAGCAAGAGTTGAGAAGGAAACAAGTAAAACTCTGAAATGTTTGAGATCTGACAAAGGAGGAGAATTTACATCAAATGAGTTTGAGATGTTTTGTAATGATAGAGGAATCAAAAGATAGACATCTTCTCCTAGAACCCGTCCACAAAATGGAATTGCTGAAAGGAGGAACTAGTCTATGACATGGACTGTGATAGGTCACTCATGATGGAGAAAAATTTTTCTTTAAAATACTAGAAAGAAGGTGGAAGTACAACTTTCTATACCTTGAATTGTGTACAAGTTAGAAAGGTACCCATTCAACACCTTTTAAACAATGGTCTGGATACTCACCTAATGTAAAATATTTTAAAGTATTTGGAAGAAAACTCTTTATTCTCAAAGATTTTAGGAATGGTAAACTAGATGCAAATAGTGAACAAGGTATATTCCTAGGATATTCCACAAGAAGTAAAACTTATAAGTGTTTAAACACTAACACTAACAAAGTTGTGGAAAGTGCAAATGTAAATTTTGATAAATATATAGAAGTTCATGAGGATGAACCTATAAAAGAACTAGAAGAATACAAATCATTTATATACTTTTATGAAGATATGCCTACTAAAGAAGATTCTGCAATTCAAGCTACCAACCAACAATAAATTTTAGTGACTGTTGAGTCAAATAATATGAATGTTGAGTTGCATTCAAGAACCAAGCTACATTAAGATGTTGAGTTTCAAAATGAAGTTGAAGCACATTCTAATTTTGAGATTAGTGTACATGAGAGTGATGCTGAAATACTTGATAGAAATGTACATCATGACTCTGAAGTAGATAGACTAAATGAAGAAATCAGAGCTAAACCAAAATTGTCCAAATATGTCAAGAGACATCATCCCACTACACAAATTATGGAGATAAATATGCTAGACCAATGGAAAGAAACTAGTTGAGAAATGATACATGCTTGCTGAGCATAAAAGAGCCTAAATTAATAAAAGATGCCTTAGAAGATGTGGACTAGATTAAAGCCATGGAATAAGAGATTGAACAAATTGGGAAAAACAAGACATGGACTCTAGTTCCTAGACTAGAAGATAAAAATGTGATTGACACCAAGTGGGTATTTAGAAATAAGCTAGATGAAAATGGTGAAGTCACAAGGAACAAGGCAAGATTAGTCTACAAAGGATATGCACAAGAAGAAGCAATTGACTATGGAGAAACATTTTCTTTTGTTGCTAGATTGGAAGGCATGAGAACTCTGCTTGCTTATTCTACATGCAAAAGTTTTAAAGTTTATCAAATAGATGTTAAATCTTTATTTCTGAATGGTATATTAGAAGAAGAAGTTTATATAGAACAACTGGAAGGATATTTTGATGTTAACAATGAGAACATGGTATGTATATTACATAAAGCTCTATATGGTTTGAAAAAAACACCAAGAGAATGTTATGATAGACTTCATAATTATCTTGTGAAGATTAGATTTGAAAGTACTAATGATAAAAACAATTTGTACATGAAGATAGAGAAAGGAAAAGGTAACTTTTATCTAAAATTTTTGTTGATGATATCATATTTGGAGGTCAAGATGCTTTATGTAAGGATTTTGCAAATGAAATGAAGCAAGAATTTGAAATGTCTATGTTTGGAGAGATCAAGTTCTTTGTGAGTTTACAAGTATATCAGATGAAATATACTATATACATCACTTAGTCAAAGTATGTCACAGAGATATTGAAAACTTTTGGATTGGAGGATTCCAAACCAATAAGTACACCTATGGTGACAAGCCATAAATTATCAAAGAATGATGATTTAGATGAGGTGAATCAAGCATTGTACAAGTCTATGATTGGAAAATTACAATATGTAGTACATAGAAGACCTGATATTGCATTATCTATAGGGATAGTTATAAGATTCTTTCTAATCCTAGGGAGAATCGTTTGATGGTTGTAAAGAAATTTTTGTGATATCTAAAAGGAATAGAGGAATATGGTCTATACTATAAGAAAAATAAGAAATTTGAATTAAGAACCTATACTGATGTTTATTAGGTTGGAAACATTGATGATAGAAAGAGCACTAGTAGAAGAGCACTTTTCTTAGGCAAGAGGCTGGTTACATGGACTAGCAAGAAACAAAACTACACTTCACAATGTACTATTGAAGCTGAATAGGTTGTTGCTACTATAAATTGTACAAACATTGTATGGCTCAAACAACTACTAAAAGGTATTAAGGAAGAGATCATAGAACCAGTGACAGTTCATTGCGATAATACAAGTGATATAAATATATGAAAGAATCTTGTGATGAACACAAAGACTAAGCACATTGCAATCAAGTATCATTACTTGAGAGAATTAGTTTAAGACAAAGAGGTGAAGATGGAATATGCTAACTCAAAAGAAAAAATTGCTGATATCTTCACAAAAGTATTACCTAATGATGCTCATGAGTATCTAAGAGGTAAACTAGGGGTGATATGTTAGAATTCTTTAGAATAACTGAGAGGGGAGGGAGGCAGGGGGTGGGGGGGTGAATCAGTTATTCAAGGTCTAAATGCCTAATTAATACTTTTTCACTACTTTTTATGAATCCATAACTTTTCATCCATCCAAACTTTTAAATCAACCATATTAGCAAGTTACAGTAAATCAGCATGCAAAGATAAAACATGCAAGATCAACACATGACATAATGATTTACGCGGAAACCCAATTTGGAAAAAACCACCAGTAACATGCTACTTGATTCTCACTCTTCTAAAGTGATGCCCTATTAAAAGCCTACCCTGTTAAAGGCTTACAACACTCTGTTAAATGTGACCTTGTTAGAGGATTTCACCGAACTGTTAGGAATGGGCTTGGTTAAAGGACTTTAGAACATTCACTTAGAATGTCACCCTATTAAAGGATTTATCTCATGGCTATTAAACCAACCTAAGTCCATAGGATTTAAACTTTACTGTTACAATTGCTAGAAAGTAACAATAATGATCTTTTGATCTGATATAACTTACAACATAATTTTCAGATTTTAGATCACACTTTCAGTTCAATCCTAATGCTTGGCTTCAAACACTTCAGCTCTGACTGCTTGACTTCTTCTCAAGCTTCATCTCCTTGAGTCTTCTAACTCATTGTACCAATGCATCCATATTAGGGGTCTTCTTACTGAAATAGATTCTCTATGCTCTCTTATCTCCTTAGCACCTCCTTCAACATTTCATGCTTTCATGCTTGACCACCTCTCTCTCTCTCTCTCTCTCTCTCTCTCTCTCTCTCTCTCTCTCTCTCTCTCTTATTAACTTATGACTCCTTAAATAGAAATCTGATTTGCCTTTGCCACTCATTTCTCCCTTTCCAATTTTAGGGTTTTGAATGGATTAGGTAGGATACAATTTATCTACCTCATATCTTGTTCTTATCTTCAAACTTTGTTAGTTGTATTCTTAAAAATGTTTTACATGGTGTTCTGTGCCACTAGCTCATCATTCTTATCTTTCATTTTAATTCACAAACTTCTAGATAACAACCTTGTCAGCTTAGATCTGGCGAATCTTTGATTTTCAAAATAATGCAGTAACTCAACATTATTGATTTACTGGTGTTCAAAATCTCTGTGTTACTTGGCACTATTGGTTTTATTGGTGCTCGGCACTTGAAGTTTACTCATCACTTGAACTTGCTCGACACTTGAAGCTTACTTGGCACTTGAACTTGCTCGGCATCTATCTCTGCTCGGCACTTGATATCACTCGGCACTTGAACTTTCTCGACACTTGAAGTTTACTCGGCACTTACTAGGAATCACTTGAACTTGCTCGGCACATACTAGCTTGCTTGGCTCCTTCTCTCTAATGAAATTAGTTGAGCTTGACAAATGTCTTAGCTAAAACCTTACATCTTGATATGTTTCAGTGTGCCAATTCTCTGTGTCTTATAGTATGTCATGAACACACTTTTTTATCAATGGCTTAGCTGATCCTTGTACTTCATTACAACATCATAACTTCAACCTTTCTCTAGGTGTTCTAGTTACATCTTATTGATTGCCTCCTCCTTGACAATCAACTAATTGATACTATTTGGATCACTAAAGCAATTGTCATTCCTGCAAGTAGCAAGTTTGACATCAATGACAAAACAATGATTGAGAACATTCTTTACCATTTCCATATATCATTCCAACAACTTTTCTTATGATCATTTCAATCATTTCCAACATGATACCCCTATCAAAGGCTATGTGATTAACAAAAGGAGTGCCCTACATCAAACAAGTTGATTTCCATATATTACAAATTGATGGAGTGGATCTTACTTTAGGAGCTGCCTAAAGTAATCAAAGAGTTGAAACTATAAATCAATCACAAGAAAGGTGACACAAAAGAAAATGAAGAAGTTCATATCTACATATTAAGATGTCAAGTCTTTTGCATTATTTTAAAAAAGGGAGATAGTTACTAATCAAGGGAAATAGAAGAAAAAGTGAGATATTTGTTGATCAGGAGAAATACAAGAGATTGCATATTGAACAAAGAGGGAGAAATCCTAAAAACACAGTATAAGAAAGATAGTATATATGTTGATAACATCTACCTAGTAAGAGGGAGATACTATAGAAGGGAGATATAAGAAGTAATTTAGAGGGAGTTATAAGGTTGACACAAAAGAATTTTGTAACCTATTCAGAAGATGAAAGTTGCTAAAAGAGGGAGAGATTTCAGTGCAAGGATTTATTTTCTTTTTGGCATTTTGTTGGTCTTACTATTTTAACCTAGTTAGTTTGGTTGATTTGGTTGATCAGTTTGGTTTTCCATCAATGCTAAAGAGGGAGATTGATGAAATGAGATTGATACAAATATGATAAATGTGTTTTAATCAGTGTTTTGTCATTGATGTCAAACCCTCTTTTTTTTGGTGAGACAACTACTTATATGATTTAAGTACTATCACTTGTTTGATTGATGAAGGGGATTTGATCAAAAAGATGTAACAAAAGAACCTAGAGAAAGGTTGAATTATGATATAAAAGAGGAGTACAAGAATCAACTAAGATACTGATATTATAGTGCATTGATAATTTACTTAAGGTTGCAAGGGCTAGTTACAATAAGCATGTTTAGAAGAACAAGTTAAACAAAGTTTGTCTGCCAAGCTTAACCAAATGGATAGAAGGTGCCAAGCAAAGTTAGTGCAAACAAAGAAAAAAATTAGTTGGAGCCAAGTAAAAGTTCATTTTAGTGTATCTAGAGCAAAACAGTGGATGCCAAGTAAAGTTTAGTTGATTTTGAGCACCAGTAAACTTTAGTTCATGCCAAGTAATTTTTTCAAGGATGTCAAGAAATGTAGTATATGTTGAGCATAAAAAATAAGTTAATGTCAAGTGTTAGCATTATTAGAAAGATCATGAATTTGATGAATCTGAGCCAACAAATATGTTTTCGTGGATTGTGTGAACTAGGAAAAAGATAAGATTGATGATTTGGTGGTACAAAATTCATGGTAAACCATTTTGAGGTGAATTCAAAGAGGATTGATGGAGAATTTTATATAAGTGATATGGAATGAGGGGTAGATTCATTGAATCTTACGTAATCTATCCTAAACCTAAATTAGACGATGAATAATGGACATAAAAAGATCTTAATTGTTTATTTATAGGGATGGCTGGTCAGAAGCAAGGGTTGTCATGTTTGAGAACCTAAGGAAGACAAGGAGTCAAAGTTATTGCTTCATCAAGTGACCTAAGTAAAGAGTCTACATTGGCATGTTAAGCAAGAAGGCTTAAATGGTGAACAAGCTATTAGTGCTAAAATGTGTAAAAGCCAAGTAGAATGGAGGACTAAAACAAAGATTTGTAATCTAAAATTTGGAGTTGCAAGTTGTAATCAGATAAAAGCCTTATTGTTACTCTCTAATAATTGTATCAGTCTAGGCTAAATCCTTCAGATCAAGGTTGACCTAATAGTCATTTGTAAATCCTTTAACCAGGTGACATTGCAAGTGAATGGTCTAAAGCCCTCTAACAATGCTCACTCCTAATAGGGTGATTGAAATCCTTTAACAGGGTCATATTTAATAGTGTGTATTGTAACCTTTAATAGGGTTGGCCTTTCACAAGGCATCACTTCAAAAGAGTGAAAAAGAGTAGAATGTTATCGGTAGTTTTTCCCAAATTGGGTTTCCACATAAATCATTGTGTCAAATGTGTTACTGAATATGTTATGCTTTATGTTTACATTTCTACAAATTGATTTGATAGTTACCTACAAGTTTTTAAGTGAATGCATAATCTTATGGATGCATGCATGATGACAAATGTTTTATGGGTTCACTAAGCTATGAAAAGTTTTATTTATACATCTAGACCTTGGATAACTGATTCACCCTCTCTCTTAGTTATTCTAAAGAATTCCAACAATTCCTAATTCACATTCAATAACTCTTCTACATTTTATTGCTAATTTTATCCTTTTCGTCATAGTACTTTTCATCTTGATGCTCAAAATAGAGGGGAAAATGGGTCATTGAAGACGTATGTTGCTATGAGGGAGGATATCTTTTGGATAGCATGGATGCCTATTAGAGACCCCTCTCCTCTTGTAGATGTTCTCATCACAATTTTCTCTAAGGATTCACATGCAACACAAAATTAATTCTAACCCAAGCCTTCTCGCATTTACTCTAGGTTGCATGGAATCCATTTGGGGTTCATCTTGCATGTAATTTAAGCCATTGAGATAGATTCATCAAAAGAAGAGAAAGTGGGTGTACAAGATCAAATTATTTAATTGAGGGATGAGAGTATTTTTGGGGAAGGAGATCATTTATGCATAGGTGAAGTTAATTATAACCACCACTACCCTTTATTATGATATTTCTATGGAACCAAATCCCCTTCCAATAATATATCATACTTTATAAAGGAAACTGTGACTGAACCTCAATGTTTGGGGAGGTACATGACCGATTTTACTTAAAAGGTAAAAATTATAAATACATATCATTCACTAACATAGGTATTATTTGAAATTATGGTCCTTCAATTTTACTTATGAAATCATGCCCTTGGCTCCATTTCTATGAGGCATTTTTAAAAATAGTTTTGGTATTATAAGTTATGCTTTGAAAATATACTAATATGTTAGTAATTTTTCAAATTTATTTTATGAATCCCTACCTCGCTAACCTTATTTACTTGAGGCATTTTTTCAAATAGTTAGAGAGTTATGACTCGTACGCTTAAAATCTACTAACATATCCAATGATCATTATAGTTGGTGAGATTGTAGCTTTCATGAATATAGAGAAACACATTCCAGAAGTTAAAGACTATATTAAGAAAATGTTATAAGCCCCTTCTTTCTAAGCATAGATCATCTCACTTTTAGAAATATATTCAACTCTTTGTCCATTTCCCTTCTATTATAATATAAATTTAAGGGGATCAAGAGATTAGAATGCTCTCATATAATGATAGGATGATAGAATCACTTTTCCTTTACTCAGTTATCTTGTGGGTCTAGACACGTGTCAACATTATGGAACATTACATAGCTAAATAGTCTCAAACACTCCTCACACTATGAGGTCATGCTATAATCAGATACATCCTAGGTTGACATTGGGGCTAACAATTATTTTTTGTAACAAACCAAAGACCCACTAGACACATGGTAGCATACTATGGTAGTATGTTTTATTATAGTATTTGATAGCTCTAACATTGCAAGGATACACTCCATTGAGATAAATCTGAGTTTGAGAAAAAAATAAAAAGCTCTTTGAATGAGAAATGAACCCCATTTTATACATGGAAAGGTCTCATGGAAAAAAAAATCTTTATTATAAATATAAGTATTTTTTAAGGATGATATACCAAAGCATAGAAAATACACCTGATCCTTTCTTTAAAGTTTTTTGTGTTTCCAAATCAAAATGTTTCACCAAATTTTTCTTTAGAACTCATCAAACTTAATATTCTATTCAAAATCTATTTAGTTCCTTAGCTATACACTCATTTACATTATTTCAACACAAAACTATTTTTAAATTTATATACATATCTTAGCATCATTCAACATTCTCTAGCACTATGTGTTAAAAAATCATGTATATTACCTTTAATCTCTCTGTCCTCTAAAATGGATGATTGCATGATAATTTGTAAAATTAGCATTGAAAGCAGTTTGAAGGTTGCAATAAATATCTTACAAAAAACTAGTTTAGTTACCCTTCTATTTGACTTAATCTCACCACTTTAAAAACATTGAGGCACATAATGTTGAAAGTAATTTCCAATTGAACTAATTTATTTATCCTATCTTTTCATCCTTGAGAACTCTATCCACTATTTTTAATTTTTTTTTTTTTTGCAAATGTCCTTAATGCAACTTGTTATAAATGTCATTAAATGTTTTTTGATCTACCCTCCTTTCCTTGGTTTCTATCGTGGACTCCAAATATTTATATCATATTTTTTAACATATTTTTGAAGCTATAATTCTCTTTGATGTATAAGGGGGTACATGAGTTATTTTTAAAAAGAGAAGAAGAAGTCTAAATAAAATAGAGGTTCTACTATAGGATAGAGCAATTTGAAAAACAAGAAGAGGATTTTGTGTGTTGGTAGAGTAACAAAAAAATACTAATATCAAATAGATGTTTATGCTTTCATTCTTTATGTATTTGATGTATAGAGTAGCAACTCTATTTTGTGGAGATAAATTTGTAACTAGTGATTATATTCAATATATGAATTAAAAACTTGTCTTCAACTCTATTGTTTTGTCTATGTCTCTTTTCCTTTGTCTCTTTCCATCAGTGGTATTAGAGCTGAAGGTTTAAAGAATATTGGATGAAGATTTTTGTTTGGGAGGATCTCAATATTAGAAAGGTCATTTTTCATAGTCAACAATGGCAGCAAGCACAAGCTTGACCAATCTGTAGATCACATAGTTCAATGGGAAAAATTATGAGTGTTGGGTAGTGACAATGAGAGCATTATTTTCTTCACAAGATCTATGGGATCTTGTTGAAAATGGATACCAAGAACCAGTAAATGCAGTAGCATACAATGCACTTTCTTAGGTAGATAAAGATTTATTGAAGGATAATAGGAAGAAAGACTCAAAATATTTATTTTTTATCTTTCAAGGGGTGCATGAAAGCATATTTCCAAGGATTTCAACAGCAAAAAAGTCCAAGCAAGCATGGGATATTCTTAAAATAGTCTACCAAGGAATGGAAAAAGTGAAGACAACCAAACTACAAACACTAAGAAGGGATTTTGAGTCTCTTGACATGAAGGAATCAGATACAATAGATTCATTTTTCACTCAACTTTTTGGATTAGTAAACCAAATTAGATCTCATGGTGAAACACTTGAGGAAGAGAGAGTAGTAGAAAAGATATTAAGATGTTTTCCTTCAACATTAAACGGTATTGTGGTAGCCATAGAAGAGTCAAAAGATCTCTCACAAATACTAGTTGCTGAGATACATGCCTCACTCATTTCTCATGAACATAGACTAAGTAGAAGAACACTTACAAGTTTGGAGCATGCCTTCAAGACACAAGTTTTAACCAGCCATGGTAGAGGTAGGGGAAGAAAAAATTTTAGAGGTAGGGGAAGAAACTCAAATAGAGGGGGAAGAAGTAGCCCATCAAGCTCAAGTGGATGAGGTATTAGCCATAACTCAACCCAAAATGCATTTCAAAATTAGTCTCAAGGAAAAAGGTATGATGAATCTTCAATCTAATGTCATTATTGCAAGAAATTTGGGCATTATTCAAATGAATGTAGAAGGAAGCAATATGATTGTAGAAAAAAAAGTGTAAACTTTACCAAAGAAAACCAAACTCAAGATAGCATGTTCTTAGCTTGTAATGTGGCACAAGAAAGTCAAACCGATGTATGAATTTTAGATTCAAGGTGCAGAAATCACATGACAGGAAATTTAGAAATGTTTTCTAGTTTGGATGAAAGTGTGAAATCTAATGTAACTTTGGCCAATTACAACAAAGTAGAAGTCAAAGGAAAAGGGAATATCATATTCTAACCAAGAAGGGGGAGAAGAAACATATATCTAATATCTACTTTTTTCTCAGTTTAAAACATAATTTAATAAGCATTGGACAACTTGTTCAAAAGGGTTATAGAGTATCTTTTAAAAATGAAGTGTGCACAATCTTAGACAAATTTCCAAGCAATCAGCTCATTGCCAAAGTCCAAATGAAAAACAATAGAATGTCTACCTTAAACATTAAGCCTGATTTGAATGTCAAAAATGCTCAATCACAACCTACAATGATCACACAAGATGCTGAAGAAAAAGTTGCAGCAGTCACAGAAACAATATTTCAAGCTGAAATAAAAGATGAAAATTGGCTTTGGCATCTAAGATTTGGGCATTTAAACTTTGCAACACTAAACTTGCTTCACAAGAAAATCATGGTCAAAGGATTGCCACTCATAGAGAAACCAACAAGGGTGTGTGAAGGTTGCATCTTAGGAAAGAAATATAGAGAATCATTTCCAATAGGTATGTCAATGAGAACCAAGAAACCTTTAGAGATCATCCATTCAGATTTGTGTGGACCAATGCAAACACCCTCTATTGGTGGAAGTAACTACTTCTTGAAATTCATTGATTATTATTATTCAAGAAAAACATGGGTCTACTTTCTAAAACATAAGGATGAAATGTTTGTTTACTTCTGTCAATTTAAGGCTCTTGTTGAAAAGAAAAGTGGTCATTACATCAAAGCATTGAGAATAGATAGAGGCAGTGAATACATCTCAAATGAATTTCTAAACTTTTGCAAGGAACATGGAATTCACAAGAAATTCACTACTAGATATAGCCCTCAACAAAATGGAATAGTTGAAAGGAAAAATAGAACAATAATAAAAATGGCTAAAAGCATGATGAAAGTAAAATATTTGTCAAACGAGTATTGTTCTGAAGTTGTATCATGTGTAGCATATATAATGAATAGATGTCCAAACAAGAGTGTGAAAAATATGATTCCCAAAGAAGCATAGAGTGGAAGAAAACATAGTGTTTCTCATATGATATTATTTGGATGTGTGGCATATGCACATGTGCTAGATGAATTGAGAAGAAAATTGGATAACAAAGGAGAAAAGTGTATATTTATTGGTTACAATGATGAACCAAAGGCATATAAGTTATAAAATCCAATTAGAAAAAAGGTTATAATCAGCAGAGATGTGCAATTTGTAGAAGATGAAGCATGGGATGGAACCTTGGATAAGACAATTAATAGTAGCCAACATACCACAAGAGGAAGATGAAGAGTTTGCATCAACACATACTTCAAATGTGACTCCACCTACACCCATTCAAGGTCAAAAATTGGGTCAAAGGGAACCATCATCAACAATTAGGACAGCCCCACACTCACAAGAAAATACACCATCAAATGTGCAACAAAAATCATCTTCAATTGGGACTCCTATTGCTGATCCATCAAGTCCACAATCTACATATTCAAGTGACATGTCAAATCCCACACTAGCAGGCTTAAGGAGATAAAAAATTATAATTTTGAGAGACATTTATGAGAAAGATAATGCTGAAAGTGGTGCAGATCATACTTCTATTTTTTCTTTATATTCACATGTTGCTGATCCAATTCACTATGAAGAAGCAATTAGAGAAGAAAAATGGATTTAAACAATGGATGAAGAAATTGATGCCATAGAAAAGAACCAAACATAGGAACTAGTGAGTCTTCCACAAGGAAAAGATGTGATTGGAGTAAAGTGGGTTTACAAGACAAAGTTGAATGCAAATGGAAATGTTGAAAAACACAAAGCAAGGCTTGTAGGAAATGGTTATTCACAACAACCTGGTGTAGATTACAATGAGACATTTGCACCAGTAGCTCATTCAGACACTGTGAGGACTATATTAGCCATAGTAGCTCAAAATATGTGGGTAGTTTATCAAATGGATGTAAAATCAACATTTCTCAATGGCTTCTTAGAAGAAGAGGTTTATGTGGAGAAGCCACCTGGGTATGAGACTATGGGTCATGAAAACAAGGTTTATAGACTCAAGAAGGCACTCTATGGATTCAAACAAGTCCCAAGAGCATGTTATAGAAGAACTGATTCCTATCTGTTACAAAATGGCTTCCATTGTGTAATAGTGAGCCTACCTTATATACTAAGATGAATGAGCTAGGTGGGATCTTAATTGTTTGTTTATATGTTGATGACTTGATTATCACAAGTGATTTATCAATTGATTTGTTTAAATTAGCTATGAAAAAAGAATTTGAGATTATTGATTTGGGTTTGATGAAGTACTTTCTTGGCATTGAAGTGAATCAAAATGAAAATGGTATATTCATTTATTAAGCAAAGTATGCTAATGATATTTTGAAAAGGTTTAATATGTTGAAATGCAAATCAGCACCAACACCAATTCTCATGGGTATGAAGCCAAGTCAAGTTGACAAGGGATATAATGTAAATCCAACTTTGTATAAGAAACTTGTTGGGAGTCTCATGTATCTAACAGCCACAAAGCTGGATATAATGTTTGGAGTTAGTCTCATTTCAAGATTCATGAATTCTCCAAAAGTTTTGCATTGGCAAGCAAACAAAAGAATTTTGAAGTATATTAGTGGAACACAAAATTATGGAATACTTTTATTCAAGATCAAACGATTTTAAGTTGATAGGATATACTGATAGTGATTGTGTAGGATGCATTGATGATAGGAAGAATAATTTAGGTTATGTCTTCCATTTTAGATCAGGTGTAGTATCATGGGCTTCAAAGAAATAACCAATTTTCATTCTTTCATCAGCTCAAGTAGAGTATGTAGTAGCCACAGGTGTAGCATGTCAAGAAATTTGGATGAGAAGAGTGTTGAAAGAATTGAAACAAGAACAAGAGGGTGCAGCAAAGATATATTGTGATAATAATTCAGCAATAGCATTATCAAAGAATCCAATTTTTCACAAAATAAGTAAACACATTGACATGAGGTATCATTTCATCAGGGAGCTCATCACAAATGGAAAAATTATTTTGGAGCATTGTAGATTAGAGGTCCAATATGCTGACATCTTTACCAAACCATTGGGAAAGGAGAGTTTTGTGCATCAAAGAGATCGATTGAGAATCATAAATGGCAGTTGTGATTAAGGGGGAGTTTTGGAAGTAATCTCCAACTACACTAATTAATTATCCTATAGATTTGTCTTTCTAGCCACATCTTATCTTTTCATACTTGAGAACTCTATCCACCATTTTATTTTTTTTATTTGTAGATCTCCTTAATGCAGCTTATCATAAATGTCATTAAATTTTTTTGATCTACCCTCCTTTCCTTCATTTCTATGGTGGACTAAAAATATTTATATCATATGTTTTAATATATTTTTGCAGTTGTAATGCTCTTTGATGTATAAGGGGGTATGTGAGTTATTTTTAAAAAGAGAAGAAGAAGTCTAAAAAAAATAGAGGTTCTACTGTAGGATAGAGTAGTTTGAAAAAAAAGAAGAGGATTTTGTGTGGTCGTACACGGAGTAACAGAAAATTACTAATGTCAAATAGATGTTTATGTTTTCATTTATTTGTGTATTTGATGTACAAAGAAGAAAATCTATTTTGTGGAGATAAATTTGTATCTAGTGATTATATTCAATATATGAATTAAAAACTTTTCTTCAACTTTGTTGTTTTGTATCTATCTCATTTCTTCTATCTCTTTCCATCACATAATAGTGCTTGATAAATAGAATATAGGCATAATTTGTTGGATAAAATTCCAATGACATGAGAAACAACTAAATGTTTAACTATTAGAAATTAGAAAGCATGAGGAGAAAATAGTTTTGTCTAAATCACATGTACATATAAAATTCTTTCTAGATTTCTTTAACAATATTGTGAGAAAGCGCAAGAGCACAAGATATAAATGGATCAAGGTGCAAGTATTAGACACTATTGCCTATTGATTTTCTAATCTATCATGCTATTTAAAAATAGACTTTTGATATATAGAAAAATACAAGAAGTGCACATTCAAATTCCATGTTATCATGAGGAATTTTTTAATATATATATATCATAAACTCCAGATTATGACTATAATGTGATATAATCCAAGTCATATAGTTATGTTTCATCCCATAACTTCCAAGGCGACTATGTTAAACAGTGATAATGCATCCTTGTTTACTTTTGAGCAATCCGAGTCACATAGTTCAAGGAAAAGAATTTACTTTCTAAAATTATTTATTTAGTTGATTAAATTTTGAAAACCTCTGATGAAAATTTTTATTGTAATGATTACAAACCTATAGCTCATTCATCATCAAGTATGCACTTTTTTATATAAGTCAAATTTCTTGGGATAAATATATTTCAATCCATTGGTACATAAAGTATAAAAGCTTTAATATTACAATATTTCAAATAAATTTAATCCCAAAAAATAGGGCAACAGATGCCACTGGAAATGTTTATATGAATCTCAACATCAATAACAAAATATTAAGGCTGACCAGGGGTGGAGGTCATTACATACTTTAGGTACAAATGAAACTATTTTTCAAAATAGTGGATGGGTGGTGCAAGAGAACCTACTCTAAACTCATCAAATAAGACATCTAAGAGTCTTTAACATTCTACTTAGGTTAAGTTTGGCACATTGATCTAGTTATAAGGCCTAGTTCCCGGATTAGGCATAATTATGAGCCCTTGGTTAACTAAGGTCAAATATGGTCAATAAGACCTAAAAATCATAGGATTCTAGGTTTTTCTATGTTTTTAATATTTAGATCCATGTTGGATCACTTGCATAAAGTTTGGACCAAGTTTGGTCATTAGATTTGCATTTTTGCAAATTTTGCAAAAGTTGCTCTAAAAGTTGTTAGCAACTTTTGAGCAACTTTCCTAAAAGTTGTCAAAAAAATGTAATTAATTCTCCCAATGGCTAGAAAAATTTGAACTAGTCTTGTAACTATTGGGAATTCCCTACAAATCCTCATAGGATGATGGTAGGAAGATATCATGTATTTTGGCATTTCAATCAATAAAGAAAGCAATATTTCTCTACAAAAATTTTTGTTTTGGCCATTGTATAGATGTGAGGGAATGTGTAATTAATTCTAGGGATGGGGAATTAAATATTCTTCCTTTTTCAACAAGTCTCATGTATTGATCTATTATACTTTGAGAGATATTGAATTTTTACTCTCACTGCCTAGAATTCAACCTTAAAATCAACATTTTCTTAGGGCTGGGTTGTTTTGGCTCATTCCACCATGGGAAACTAATGCCCCTTGGTGGATTACAATTATTAACAATGTAATTTTATATTTTTTAGTTTGTTTGCTATCAAATGCAGAGGGCTCGAGTTGCCACCATACCCTAGGTGTGCATCTCAATGTGTACACTATACAACATTTAAGGATAGTCCTTAGATTTTGATTGGGGATTCACCAAAGGTTGAAACCTTATATTTTAGACTATTTTTCATTCCCACACATTTCTCCATACTTTTTTTGAGTTTTTCCATAGTAGAAAGAGTACTTGTAGTGTAAATGGAGCCCTAATTACGCCTATCAACCTAGTCTAATATTGCAACAATAGAAACCTCTATTCATTTATATCCTTTGGTGCTTTGGAATGCTTCATAAAGCCCAAATGGGTAATAGAATCTCTAACCAAACTAACATCTCATTTGGAGATATTCATACTTATGTATCATTTTTATTCTAGGAAGGGCTACAAGCCAAATCCTTGGGTTGTGAAGCAACTTGATGTTATGGGTTGTTTTTGATGGAAATAACCATTGAATCCTTGGGAGAAAGACCTAAATAGGAAAAAATGGTGATTTTAGGCCACCCCTAGTCTTTGTATCTGCTATTTGGGGTTTGATCCCTCCTTTTATTAAGGGAATCTTATAGTGCATTTGTGTGTTTGGATGCTTAGAACCTTGGTAAGCCTAGTGCTTAGATTAACTTGTCTTGTAGGGTTGTGATAAACTTCTTTTACCCCCTTTCTATACCTATGATAGGTATTTGGCATTGGGACCCTTCACCTTGGGTGTTGAGGAATTTGAAAACATCACCATTCCTTAATGTTTAAGGCTTCTGCTGTCCACTGCTACATCAATGGGGTAATTAAGTACAATAATAATAATAATAATAATAATAATGTTTATTATTTAATATTTTATAAAAAATCTTTAAAAATGAGTCATGACCATGAGTTTTCAAAACAAGAATAGTGATAAAGTTTACATATGTATTATATTGTTTCCAGTTTTAGATTTTCATATGATTGTAATCATAATAAATACTAAATCTTTAGATGCATAATAGAAAAGGTAAATGAAAAACTTATGACTCGAATAGTGATAAAGTTCACTATTAATTTTTACTATATCAAAGTTTCAAATTCATTACGTATCAAATTAGACTTGATAAACAACAAGCTTATATGCAAACTAAAAACCAAAATAATAATAATAAATATAAATAAACGTCCTAGGTATTATGTTGTTCACTAAGAACATGGTACTTAGGTATGTGCATCAGTCCTTGGTACGCATCCCATGGTTATGTGTATGAGTACCATGCAATGTAAAAAATTATGTTAAAACAAATAAGGTTACTGAAAGTCAAGCTTTATCTAGTGCATAGATAAATACAAACATAAAGGTATCTTTTTTAGGTCATGACCAAAAAAGCTATCAATTTGGTACATGAAATCTCTCTATGAACATCATATAATATTTCTTTTCTCCACACTATTTGAGTGTTGTAACTACTGGTTCAAGTAATTAATGTATTTTTTTAATTTTTAATTTATGACTAAAAATCACACCTAGCCTATATGTGAAGTGATAGATAAGAAACATTTAATTTATCAATAACATTTCACCATCTTTCCATGCAATCTCTATTGCAAGTGATTTGATCATCATTTGAGAAAAAAATTTAGTGCCAATTACCTGGTTAAAGCTACATGAGTAGGTTTGGCACTACTATAAACACAAAGATGATCATATTGCTTGGTCTTTCAACCATAAACTAATATAATGTGATGAGAATAAATGTAAATTTCTATGAAAGAACCTTTTTAGTATCATTCAACTATATCATCCATGGGTGATAATGTAAGAATATTTAGAATAACTTAGATGGCGGGGGTGGGGGGGTGGGTGAATCACTCATCTAAGGTGTAGATGTACTAATTGAACAAATAAATACATAAACTACTTTAGATCTTTACATTCATTAGCTCAGCCTCTATATTAAACTCTCAGTAATATCAACTAGCAGTCCATTGTCCTAAATATAATAGATTTGCATAATATAAACATTAATAGTAAATCATCGCAACTTACATCTAGACAAGTTTGACACTAGGATTTAATGTGGAAACCAATTTGGAAAAAACCATGAGTAATATATCACCAATGTTTTCACTCTTGTGAAGTGAGCTCTATTAGGAGCCAACCCTATTAAAGGTTTAAAAATATAGTGGTAAATGTGACCTTGTTGAAGGACTTAATCAATGTATTAAGAGTAGCCTTGTTAGAGGACTTTAGAATATTCCATTGGAATGCCACCTTGATTAAAGGATTTAAATGTGACTATTAGGTCAACCTTGATTAAAGGATTTCAATATTGATACAATGGTTAGAAAGTAACGATAGGTTTGACCTAGAAAATACAACTCACTTTGCAAATACAAATCTCAGTTCTACTAAAATTTTAACCCATCGACTGGTCCTCATTGTCATCTAAGGTTCTGATTCTCTTGCAAACCCTTCAAGAAATCACTCTTCACCTCTTTTCAACTCTTCTTATCTTTCTTCTTAAAGTCTCAAATCAATAGCATCAACTACTCTAGAACCTTGATTAGGTTAGCCCTTGTACCTCCATAAATAGGAATTCTCCTATTTTGCTTCTTAAACACCACCTTATATCATAGGCTTTGGTCAGGTTCATCAAATCCTTCCAAAATTGCATTTCCTATTTTCTGTTCTAAAAACTTCTCTAAAGTTCTCCCTAAATTCTTGCATACAAATGTACAAACATGGTTTCCCTTGATTTAAATTTTCTAGGTGATCCATCCTTATCTTCAACATGATTTACATGTTCTAAGAAATCACCTTTATCAGCAAGAAATTATGATTTGTCATAAACTATTAAAATGTTGTCTCTTGGCCAACATTGTGTTGTGACATTTGATCATCACTAGATTACTCGTTCGCTACTAATTCTATTGTTGGATGCATATATTATCAGTTAGTCAATACTGATGCTTGTTCAACACTACTTCTCCTCAGCACATATTGTGGCTCAGTCAACACTAGCATCACTTGACATATTTTGGAAGTTAATCTTCCACTTCGTTGCTTGGTCAAGCCTATGCATTTAGTCTATATTCGATTAATTCTTCAGGGATACAATACAAAAATGTTCTTCTTGTCTCATTTCACTAAATAATCACTTTATCTTTTCAAATTCTAACAAATCAAGTGTGCATTTGTAGTTTCTTCTTCATTACTCAACCTTTCCTCTAGATGATTTTGATCTGACCAACTTCTCAAATCCTCTTCATCAAACAAATAGATGTGTCACTCAAATCAGATAGAAAACTATCTCACTAATAAGGTTTAACATAAATGATAACATAACAATTGTTTCAATTGCAATTTCCAACAATCTCCCTCTTTAGCATTGATGAAAACACCTCTAGTCACCATGCAATCCAAAAAATGTACTAAATCAAGAAAACTCCTTGTGATTGTTATCTTTGTGTCCAACATATATTTCTTTTAGTTTCATTCTGATTCTTATCCATGGAACTCACATAAGATGCCTTTATCATATTAGATCATGAAATCAATTAGATTCTTCTATATTATTGGAAAAACCTCTCTTCTTATTATCTCTCATAGTAATAAATAATCTCCCTTTTGATGATACTATAACTGAATTACATCATCTCCGTATTTCTTATAGTAATAGCTAATTGCATTACATCATCTCCCTCTTTCATAAAAATTCCAAAGACACTTTGTTTATCTTATGCATATTTTCATTTAGATATCTTCATGTAAGTACCAAATTCTTCATCTATCATCTGTATATGAATGATACAACATTTTGTCCTTCCTCCTTCACTATCACCTTAGGAAACTCCTAAAGTACGAATGTCTACATCAACTTGTAAAATATTTTGATCAATCCATTTGATGCAAAGAACCCTCTCATCTTAAGTAGCCTTGTCTAGGGGAATCACCCCTAATTTATCTCTTAGATATTCATGAGAATCCTTAGGTAAATCTATAGTGAATATATCAACTATTTCTCCTTAGTGTTCACATAGAATTCCAATCTCATTTCTTTGTCTTGAACTAGTTCTCTTAAGGATGCTTGATACAAATATGCTTAGTCTTTGTGTGCATTACAAGATTCTTTGATATGTTAATAGAACTAGTGTTATAAAAATAGATAAAAACTAGATCAATAATCTCTTCCTTCACACCTTTCAAAAATTTCTCTATCCATATGATATTTGAACAATTCACTATTGCTGCCACATATTCAATGTTGGTGTTTGAAAACATTACTAGTTTCCAATTACCCTGATGAGAATATGGTATATCTAGGGGCAGCTAAATCCCATCTTCAACATACTATTTTAGACACCAGGACAACTATTAGGCTAGACCCTTCTTCTACTTAAGGCTCTACAAAACCTAGGCGGGTGAACCTTAGATCCAATTAATATGGTACCAGTGCAAAACATACCCTTGAATCTAACAATGTAGATAAAAACCCTTATATCTCCTAATGACCTATATAGTAATAGAGAAGTGTAGTAGTAAATTAAAATTCTATCAAATGTACAAGCTAAGTGATGGTTAAATTGTTCTAGCTCTTGCACATAAAATGTAAAGATGATTTGAATTTGATTTGATTTTATGTGGGTGGGGAAAGTGCATGAAGACCAAGTATGACCAAAAAACTTATGATCTTGTAATAGATCAGTCCCTCATTCATTGGGCAATTCACAAATCTCCTTGCATTTTGGGTATCTAGAATAGATATCTTATGCCAAGACTCCAGATCTATCCATTTACCTTGTAAACTAGATATCAATGTTTGATTTAAATCCCATTCTTACCTAATATCCTCCTCAATAACCTACAACCTTGTTGACTTCCTTGAAGCATTTACATAATTCCTTGAATTACAAGCAACAATGAAGCAACATACAACCTTAAGGGACTGCATCTATGATCTAGGCTCTTTGTTCAAAGATCATAAAACATTACAGCTCATTGAGAAATGCGACAAAATTTAAACTAAAACTCAACATTTTCTACTCACTTTTTTTATTTCCTTGAAATAATACATAACAATGCATGAAATTAACTCATAAAGAACCTAATAAACTAGACTATACAATGAAAAAATGCTTTCATACAAGAGAGAAAATGGCAAGAATGAGAAATTGATGGGATGGGAAGGGGGTGTCACAACCAAAGCAAAAGCTTTATGGTTTGGAACCGGCACATCCCAGATCTTCCATTCAGACTTCATCAATTTTAGGGCCAACTCTACTAAATGTTTTCATTTCAGAGAAACTTTCCAAAATTCCAACCCTTACAAATGAGAAGAAGAAAGCATAAATATTACCAGGGAAATTCCCAGATTGAGCTTGCAATTGACATGTGTCCATTCAGAATTCTTTCCTAGGAAGTTGAAAAAGAATCTCTCTACCTTCTCTCTATAACTACCTATCAAATCCTCATCATTTTGGCCTTTACAAGTAAGAAATATCCAAGATATTTGATTCACCATCATAACTGATTTTTATGCCAAAATGAATTCATGATAAAAGTGAAAAACCAATTACAAATGACCTCAAGAAGCCAATATAACCTTAAATCCAAAAAAAAAATTTCCACATTTTGGATTCAAAAGGTCTTCAAATCTGTCCTTTAACCAATTCTAATGCTTAATGGTGAAAATGGTTCATTCTGCTGAGAATGCCCTAGGAATCATAAATTGACCTATAGCATGAACTAGTGAACACCTATGCACAATCTAACCTCATATTTAGAAATTTCTTCTTTTCCCAGCTCTGGTGGTATATTGGAGTGACCATTTAAAAAAATTTGTCCCTTTTTCTATAGTTTGACTATACAAATATTTCAAACTTTTATTAAAAAGTCTAATGACTGCATGTTCACGAGAACAATAAAATATTAAAATCTATGCCTTTTCAAATTTCTCTCATTTTCCTATCTGGGTCAAACTTAGTTTGACCATCCCGTTGTGTGTCATCACGTGATTGGCTTAGGCTTGTATAGCTATTGAACCCCTCCAACTGGGTGCCACATGTCACCATGAGATTATTCCACCTCGCCACCATGTTAGTGCCACGTGTCATCTTCCTATTGGGATTCGCTATGTCACTATACTTACCTAGTGAGCAACATTGGTTAGCAACATAGTGAATACCCCACGATCTGTCATGTGTTGTGATTTGATTCATTTGTGCAATTTTCTTGCCACATCATAGTCTACCTTGGAACTCGTGCCATGTGGCACCTTGCAGTTGGTCCAAAACTCCACATCATCATCTCATCATCTTATCGACTGCCACTTGGCACTACCCAATTTGTCAACTACATTGGAAGCGAGATCCATCTTGCATTTTACCTTGGCTGAATTTTAGAGGTTTTCCAACGATTCACTATGTTGCTAGCCGAAAAATCCAAAAAAAATCGGCTAGAGACATGGCGAGTTGTCAAATTTTGGACTTTTAGGTAAGTTGCAACATTGTTGATATCATCAACTCTTGAATGCATGTTAGTTCATTTAAAATTTATTCTTTGACAACATCCATCTAGTCATCCACATCTAGCACATAGGGAGGGCTCCACCTTGTGACGAATGGCTTCCAAAAGCAACTGTCTTATTGACACAACACAATGTGTGTGCAACAACATTTAAAAACATAAAAAGCCTCTTCCATGGGCAATGTGGCATAAAGAATCACTATTATATGGCTCCAATCAGCTTTCATGTCTTGGACTACCCCTATAGCTTTGACTTCATGTGTTTTCTATTGGGCTTATTTACCTTTGATTGGTGTGTAATCAACTAATGTGGATGTTTGTCTAATGTTGGGCATGAACTCCTCCTTTAAACATGGGAGCTTCTCTTGTTTAGAATAGTGGGTAGTTTCTTTTTCTTTGCATGTTGCTCTAGTAGCATATAGATGAACTTCAAAAGCTCTTTCAAGACTTCTTGCTATATTGCTGACCTATTTTGTCTTGTTTATACTAGCGACTTCCTATTTAAATCCTCTTGCATTTAGCGTGAAGTTTTCTTCCAATGAATTTCTAACTGTGGCTTGGTTTCCTTATACTCCTAAGCTTTATGCAGCAGCTCCTCACCCTTTTCCAAGCTACTTCCTCTTTATCACTATAGCTTTGTCTTTTTATGGTGCTTCTTACCTATTTGTGGGTTGTTCTCCTCATTCAGCGTTGAAATTTTTCGCTCTAGCCCCAAACTCCTCTTTCCTCTTGATATCTCTGTCCCTTTTGGCCCTTGCTCTCCTTTTAACTGCATGGGCATATCTTTGACCTTTGTATTGGATTCCATCTCTTTAACACTAGTCGTGGATGCCCTGTCATGAAGGTTCCTCTGGCCAACTCCCTTTTACTCTTTTACCTTACGTGGACTCCCTTTTGTTTTGATGCTATCAGATTTTATGGGTGTTCTTTTAACAAAACTCCCTTCTTTTGTTTAAATGCATGAATAATAGGCTTATATCCAGATGGAAGTGACACTCCAACACCAATTTTTTTGTTCACTGTTTGAATTCTTTTCACTTGATGACATACCATATGTATTACATATGATTGGAACAGGAAGGCAATAATCTTCTAATGATTTTAACAGACTGAATCCTCTTGCTTCTCTTCATCTATGAGATCTCTCAGTCATCATCCTTCTTGAACCTCCACTTTCTCTTCATCACTTGGTCATTTTCAGCTCTTGCATTAAGCTCCACATATAACTAATGAAGGTACTCTTTTATATGTTACCAACCAACTTGAGTTTATGCCCTTCCACTCTCCTTTATTTCCTTACTACATATGAGGTAGCGTTACTTGCCATTGGAGGGCGATGCTTGCCTATCAAACATCTAAAAATAATTGAAAATAATAAAGCCCTTTTAAAATGAAACCAATCCCCAAATATCTTATCAACTTGTTAGAATTAGTTGGGCCCCAAAGTGGGTCTCACTAATTTTTTTTTTGTTTTCGGACAACTGAAATGCTGAATTGATCTATTGATCATCTCAAACTGATTAGAATCAAGTTTGATCGCTGAACCAACATTTAAAACTCACTTTATCACTCATCTGCAACTTGCCAATTTAATGCCAAAGGGTCATTTGACTGGCCTTAAAAATGACTAGAACACTTGATCGGGCTCTGAAAACTAGCACACTGATTCTTTGTTCCGCATACTTGTACCTTGTTGAATCTTGTCCTATGAAGACTTCGGGGTCAAAATATGTTCGCTATCGAAGTTGACCTTTCAGAACTGGCTACAAGAAAACATGTTAGAAAACAATAAATCTTGTTTGGATTTGGCTTCAAAAACTGGGTTAGCTGACACTTGGCTGGAAAAAAATGGGACATTGGTTCACTGTCATGAGGAGAATATGAATCTATGATTTGGGCTTATGACAAATAACTTGGCATAAATGGTGAGCAGTCAAAGTTGGCTACTCAAAATTTAGAGACTAGAAACAATGACAGAAAAGCATTTTTTGCAAATGGAATTGACCTGGAAAACTGTGTAGATTGATTCACCAAGACTTGAAACTTGGCACATTTAAAATGTTTTTAGAGGAAAACATAGTGGTATAATTCATTTGATCTAGGAAATCAAAGATCTTAAGTTATAACATCCCGAATAGGGGTACGAATCAATCTCCATTTGTTGACACCAATAAAAAGCTAAAAATTGCATTTGAAAACTGATCAATTGGATTCGTCATAAGCTCAAGCTTGAAAAAAATCAAGTCTCTAACCCCTAAAATGCAACACAACAAGAATTTTCTCATTTTGGTCAACTGTGTCAAAGTTATAACTCATCAAACAGGGCCTTCCAGAATTTTGCACAATTTGCAAATGCATGAAAATAGCAAACTACCAACTTTGAGGGGCTTAAAATCTAGTCAAACGGATTTGAAATGACTCAAAATTTGAAACACAGGCTCTCAAGTATGGAAACTAAACACTCCCAAAGCAGTGAATCATGACACATTTTTGGGTGTGAGATATTCAATTGCAAACATGGCCTCCTATCACTATTTGACACTCAGGTGAAAATGTAGATTTGATAATTACTCAAAACGAGACTTCATGAAATGGCTTGGAACGTCAATTTGACTTTATGAAATAATTGGATAGGCTAAATGGAAGGTGTTAGAAACATTAAACACCTCACAAGGCTCAAAGGTACAACCAGGTACATAGGCATCAAAAGCGTTTATAGGGCTTAAATTCTTCAATGGTTCTCAAAATCGAGGCTATGATTTTGAGTGCCAATAGTGGCTTTGTCTGGTGATGCACGTCCCTTGTAGGCATGGCAAGGATTCAAATCTTTGGAAGAAGCAGACCATTTCCAAAACTTCAAAAAATTCCCTCAAACAATTTTATTCAAAGAAAAAACAACTACCTCTAAGATGTACAAATGATGGCCTCGATCCATCGAAAATTTTTCAAAAATCCTTACCTCTATCATATACTTGATTTTCATTCCTTTCATCATGAGGTGAACTAAAACTTTCATTTATATTTTCTTCACCGAACACATTAGCACTTTTAATCACTTCGTTAGGAAAAACAAAACCACTATCATTATCTTAATAGTGCGTATAAAAATCAAACATTCTTTCTTCATCTTTCTCACTATAAAAAAATGAATCGCATGATCATAACAACTAACATCAAACTAAAACTAATCACCACTAACTAAATCATGCATGTTGTCTACCAGAAACACAAAGTGCTTATATTCAACTTCATTCAACAAGTTACATGGATTAGATTGTAACTCACCTTGTGCATCCGGATATGAAGAAAATGTAAAATCTGATTTCTCCTCATTTGCAATATCAGCACTCCATAAATTAGATTGAACATACATTGCATTTTCTTCACATTCCAACAAATGATTAGATTTCAAATCACAAGAATCATCATGAAATTACCTTCTCACAATATGCTGATCCGTAACAATTTCTTCTTCAAATAACTCACTAGAATGAACCACTTCATTAGTATTACTTTCCTCATCACATGAGCAATCTGAATGTATCTTGGTCTTATGAAAACAAGAAAACCATGAACTAGCAACAAACCTTATCTCTACATTTTAATTCTCAACATAGAAGTCATCATGTGTATTGATGCATGAATTACCATCACATAAACCTCCAAAATTTGACAAAGCATATTCTAAAACTACATCTTCTTCAACTTAAAATTTAGGGGAAATGAATTCACCATATGGAAATGCAAAACATGGAAAAACACAAGCATCCTTAAATAGATTAGCATACCTTTCAAAATCATGAGCCAACAAGTTAGAAATCTCATCAACACTTAACAAGATTTCACTACTAGTTTCTTCCCCTTGGCTGTGATTATTATCTAGATAGCTTGATACATTTGTAATAGTAGACTTGTTAGTAATATATTGTAAAAAATAAATAGTAGACTTGATACAATACCTCAACAACCAGCATCGTAACACATTCACATTCATCACTAGAAGGAAGACTATTATTGCTGTTACACTTTTTCTCTTCTTGACAATCATGATCATAAAAGGATGAATCCACATTATGCATATTATTAAAGTGCTGATTACTATCCTCTGATTTATAAAATTGAGACTCTTCATATTCAGTATCATCTTCAATAGATTCATTACATTCTTTAACATTAGACTCGTTAGCCTTCAAAACACTTTCAACCTCCATGATAAAATCTTGGATTTCACAAATCTTATCTAATCTTGACTTGGCTATCCAATCAAATGAATGCAGCATAAAAATATCTAAGAGTACCATTGGCCATGAAGACTCCTTAGGTCTAAAAAACTCCTCAAGATTCATAACTACTGACTTAAACTTCATGTAAATTTGAAATCCACTAAGACCCTTAATATCACCAATTGTGTTTCTTATCATTACGAAGGTCTTATTATGAATCTTTTTTTCAACCTTGCAATATTTTCATGTACACTTTCAAGAGTTGGCACATCATTTTTAGACCTAGACTTAGAATCCATCTCTTGAAATTTTAAAACTCCTACCTCTTTCTTCTAGTGCTGAAATCACTAAATAGAGGCCCTGATTTTGATTTGATAGAAAGAACATAATCTAACAAGTGTTGTAATCTTCGAGACTCTAAAATCCTAATCTCTCAAAAAAATTTATCACAGGACTTATACCTCAACAAGCCTATATTACAATTGCAACAACATTTTCTCTCTCTACTAGTTTTCATACTCAACCATATTCTTTTCAAAATCCAAATTCAAGAATATGAAAACTTATAAAAAATAATAATCCTATGTATAGTGCTAATCACCAAATGGAGAATACACTTTTCACAATCAATTTTCATGAAAAGAAAATACATGAAAATGAGAATACCTCAAGATCTGGATGGTTGAAAGTTCTCTTCCTACCATTTACAATAGTAGACCCAAAACCTTATCAAATCCTTACTGAACCTTTTGAATCAACACACCACAAATCTTGTAACCATTAAATGTCTAAACCTTTTTATATTTGTTCTTCTCCTACAACAACTAATCACAATTCATGTATAATACTACATTGGTATAGAGATTAACTTTGAGTTGCCACTCACATTAAGTGAGACATGAATTGAATTAGATTTGAATAGAATTACAAACTAATTTGAAACAACAACAGATAGAAGAAACCCTTTTCAAATTTATCTTGAATTTGAAACCTCTATACAAAGCTAAAACATAACTCTTCAACACCATCAGATCCAAACTACACCTCTCTTTTCAAACAAAAATTTCAACAACTTCAGATCTGCCCAACAATGTGCTGAAAGCCCTCAACAAATTACACATACAATTAAATGCCACTAGTTGTAGAGATAGAGTCACCACTCAAAATTGTGAGAAAATATTTTGAAACACAAATTATTACTGATCTACTTCTGAACTAGGCTTTTAGTATGAAATAAACTTGCAGATCCTCAAACATTTTGAAAAGAAAACAAGATAGTGATCTGTCCTTTGACTGTGAAACTTTATAACAGTAGTTGTAGAGACTGAATTGATTGAATATAGACTTATACTACTCATAAAACACAAATTAAATCCAAGTCTCACAACATATTTCTGTAAAGGGATAAAAACCTATTGGGGTGCATGAAATTCAGCAAGGATATGGAAAATGCCTCACAACCCCGCTACTATAGCAACACTCTTCTGATGTATTGAATCTTCTTTGAGTTCTCAAGGTTTGTCCATGTCATAGATTCAATACATTCCCCAACAGAGTCACCATTTTGTTGGTGTTTGAAAATGTTACCAGTTTCCAATTACCCCAATGAGAATATGGTATATCTAGGGGCAGCTAACTTCCATTTTCAACATACTATTTCAGACACTAGGCCAACTATAAGGCTAGACCCTTCTTCTACTTCAAGCTCTGCAAAACCTAGGTGGGTGAACCTTAGATCCAATTAATATGGTACCAGTGCAAAACATATCCCTAAAACAAAACAATGCAGATAAAAACCCTTATATCTCCTAATGACCTTTGTAGTAATAGAGAATTGCAATAGCAAATTACAACTCTATGAAATGCAACAACTGAGTGAGGGTTAAACTGTTCTAGCTCTTGAATATAAAATGTAAAAATGATTTGAATTTGATTTAATTTTATGTGGGCAGGGAAAGTGGATGAAGATTAGGTATGAATAAAAAACTTATGATCTTGTAACAGATCAGTGCCTCATTCATTGGGCAATTCACGAATCTCCTTCATGCATTTTGGGTATCTAGAATACATATCTTATGCCAAGACTGTAGATCTATACATTTACCTTGTAAATTGGATATCAATGTTCAATTTAAATCTCATTCTTACTTCATATCCTCCTTAATAACCTACAACCCTATTGATTTCCCTTAAGCATTTACCTAATTCTTTGAATTACAAGCAACAATGAAGCAACATATAGCCTTAAGGGACTGCAACTATCATATAGGCTCTTTGTTCAAAGATCATAAAACATTATAGCTCACTGAGAAAGGAGACAAACTCTAAACTAAAACTCAACATTTGTTGCTCACTGTATTAATTTTCTTGAAATAAAAAATAAAAAAGCATGAAATTAACTCATAAAGAACCTAATAAACTAGACTATACAATGAACAAATTCTGTCATACAAGAGAGAAAATGGAAAGAATGAGAAATTGATGGGATGGGAAGGGGGTGTCACAGCCAAAGCAGAAGCTTCATGGTCTGGAACCAACACATCCTAGATCTTCCATTCACACTTCATCAATTCTAGGGCCAACTCTACTAAATGTCTTCATTCCAGAGAAACTTTCCAAAATTCTAACCCTTACAAATGAGAAGAAGAAAGCATAAATATCAATAGGGAAATTCCTGGATTGAGCTCGTAATTCACATGTGGGTATGTGCAGGATCATGGTGTACCAAACTATGGCCTTAAGTGGCAGTGAAAAATCAGCAAATCAGGTTTATGTCAACTTGACACATAATTTTGAAATGGTTATGGACTTTATATCAAAAAGTTGTAAGAAAATAATCTGTAAGAAATTGAATGTAGTTTCTAAAATACAAGGCCTTATTAGGAGAAAAAAATAATTAATTGGTTAAAAGTTTGAATTTTAATGTAGTACTAAGAAGATTTCAGAGTGAAAATGAAAAGTAGGTGTATGTCTGACCACCTTAATAAAAAACAAATCATAATTTTTTTTTAATATAATTATGGATATGAAAACTAGACTCATGCGCAGATGTGATGCATATTTTTCGGTATTTTTATTCCAAATAAATAATTAACTATGAATTTTCTACCAAAACTTTTTCGAAAAAAAAAAGTCTCGTGTCTCACCACCCTAACTAATAGAAAAATTTATCAAATTTATTTTAATTCTTTTTTCTTATATTAGCTGAAGTATAGAATGTGACACAACTTTTAGATTTAAAAAATGTTATACCGTTTGAAAGTTATAGCTATTTTTCAATCAGTATGTCAATCAGCACTTTACAATTATCTTCATTGATAATTAACTAATAAATACTTATCGAACTCAGAATTTGACAGAAATTATATTTATGGAATCTAGAGATCGATATTAAAAAACCGTTTTCATTTTATTCAATTTTGATCAAAATAACATTGTCAGACGGCTACCTGAAGTCTGAGTATCACTAAAATCCTCTTCAAACACGTCTTTTGGGTTGACCGAGTAGGCTTGGTATTTACCAAACCTAATCGGATATCCGATATGTTGAGGTGGACAAATTTAAAATCTCAACCCATTTTGGAGGGAAAATTGGATTTAAACATCACAACTTATTATTTTTAAATTATTCAACTTATATTACTATGTATATATATATATATATATATATATATATATATATATATATATATATATATATATATATATATATATATATATATATATATATATAATAACATAATGTAAAGATATAAGATATAATCTAACAATATATACTAATATATTATGTTAATCTTATTACAATCTATAAATATATTTTATATAATTATTATTTTTACTAAATATAATAACCTAATTTATATATATATAAAATACGTATTATATATTATTATATTAATATGTATGTTATTAATATATATATAATAACATAATATTTTCATTAAATATAATAAAGTAATACATATATATATGTTATTAATCTATATATAATAATTTAATATTTTTATTAAATATAAAAATGTAATATATATATATATATATATATATATATATATATATATATATATATATAATTATATTAATATGTATGTTATTAATAGATTCATATATTATTAATATATATGAGTCAAAGGGGGTCATAGGTCAACCATTGACCCCCTTTGACGCATTAAACAACGACATATGTTCTTAGGGGTCCTAAGAGCCCTAGGGACATATTACAATGGTTAATATGGATCAAAGGGGGTCATAAGGTGACCTATGACCCCTTTTGATCGATTAAATGACGATATATGTCCCTACAAGTCCTAGGACCCCGAGGGGCATATTTGAATCACTCATATGGGACAAAGGAGGTCATAGGGTGACCTATGACCCCCTTTGACCCATTAAACGATGACATATGTCTCTAGGGGTCCTAGGACCCCTAGGAACATATTCGAATGGGTAATATGGGTCAAATGGGGTCATACGTCCCTTTGACCTATTAAATGACAACATATGTTCCTAAGGGTTCTAGGACCCCTAAGGACATATTCGAATGAGAAATATGGGTCAAAGGGGGTCATAGGGTAACCTATACTTTGCTTTGACTAATTAAACGAAAACATATGTCTCTAGGGTTCTTAGAACCCCTATGGACATATTCGAATGGATAATATAAGTCAAAGGGGGTCATTGGTCACCCTCTTTGACCCATTAAACGACAACATATGTCGGTAGCGGTCCTCGAACTCCTAGGAACCTATTCAAATGGGTCATATGGGTCAAAGGGGGTTTTAACCCATATGAACGATTAAAATATGTCGCTACGGGTCTTAGAACCCCTAGGGACATATTTGAATCATTCATATGGGTTAGGGGGGTCATAGGTGACCTATGACCCCCTTTGACCCATTAAACAATGACATATGTCCCTAGGGGTCCTAAGACCCCTAGGGACATATTAGAATCGTTCATATGGGTCCAAGGGGGTCATAGGGTGCATTATGACACTCTTTGACCCCTTAAATGATGACATATGTCCCTAGGGGTCTTAGGACCCATAGCGACATATTTGAATTGTTCATATGGGTCAAACAGGGTGATAGGGTGACCTATGACCCCCTTTGACCCATTAAATGAAAACATATGTCCCTAAGGGTTCTAAGACCCCTATAGACATATTCGAATGGGTAATATGGGTCAAAGGGGGTCATAGGCTGACCTATGACTCTATTTGACCCATTAAATAAAAACATATGTCTCTACGGGTCGTAAAACCCCTAGGGACATATTCGAATGGGTAGTATGGGTCAAAACGGGTCATAGCAGTAGGGGTTCTCAGACTCCTAGGAACATATTTGAATGGGTCATATGAGTCAAAGGGGGTCACAGGGTGACCTATGACCCTTTTTGACCCATTAAACAATGACATATGTCTCTAGGGATCTTAGAACCCCTAGGGACATATTCAAATTTTTCATATGGGTCAAAGGGGGTCATAGGGTGACCTGTGACCCTCTTTGACCCATTAAACGATGACATATGTCGCTAGGTGTCCTCGGACCCCTAGGAACATATTCAAATGGGTCATATGTGTCAAAAAGGTTTTGACCCATATGAACGATTCAAATATGTCGCTAGGGGTCTTAGGACTCCTAGGGACATTCAAATCGTTCATATGGGTCAGGGGGGTCATAGGTGACCTATGACCCCCTTCGACCCATTGAATGACGACATATGTCTCTAGGCGTCCTAGCACCCCTAGGGACATATTCGAATTGTTCATATGAGTCAAAGGGGGTCATAGGGTGACCTATGACCCCCTTTGACTCATTAAATGATGACATATGTCCCTAAGAGTCCTAGAGACATATTCGAACGGGCCATATGGGTCAAAGGGGGTCATAGGTCACCCTATGACCCCTTTTGACACATTAAACGATGACATATGTCCTTAGGGCTCCTAAGACCCCTAGGGGCATATTTGAATTGTTCATATGGGTCAAAGGGGGTCATAGGGTGCCTTATGACACCATTATAGCCATTAAACGATGACATATGTCCCTAGGGGTCCTAGGACCCCTAGGGATATATTCAAATCATTTATATGGGTCAAAGGGGGTCATAGGGTGACCTATGACCCCCATTTGACCCATTAAATGATGACATATATCTCTAAAGGTCCTTGGACCCCTAGGAACATATTCGAATGGGTCATATGGGTCAAAGGGGGTCATCGGTCACCTTTGACCCACTAAACTATGACATATGTCCATAGGGGTCCTAAGACCCCTAGGGATATATTCAAATCGTTCATATGGGTCAAGGGGGTCATAGGGTGACCTATGACCCCTTTTAACCCATTAAACGATGACATATGTTGCTAGAGGTCCTCGGACCCCTAGGAACATATTTGAATGGGTCATATGGGTCAAAGGGGGTCATAGGGTGACCTATGACCCCTTTTGACCCGTTAAACGATGACATATGTCTCTAGGGATCCTAAAAACCCTAGAGACATATTTGAGTTGTTCATATGGGTCAAAGGGGGTCATAGGGTGACCTATGACCCCCTTTGACCCATTAAACGACAACATATGTCTCTAGGGGTCCTATAACCCCTAGACACATATTCGAATGGTTCATATAGGTCAAAGGGGGTCATAGGGTGTCTTATGACTCCCTTTGACCCATTAAATGATGACATATGTCCCTAAGGGTCCTAAGACCCTTAGGGACATATTTGAATCATTCATATGGCTGAAAGGGGATCATAGGGTGACCTATGACACCTTTTGACCCATTAAACAATGACATATGTCCTTAGAGGTCCCAAGACCCCTAAGGACATATTTCAATCATTCATATGGATCGAAAAGGGTCATAGGGTGCCCTATGACCTCCTTTGACCCATTAAATGACGACATATGTCCCTAAGGGTCCTAGGGACATATTTGAATGGGTCATATGGGTCAAAGGGCATCATAGGGTGACCTACGACCCTCTTTGACCTATTAAACGATGACATATGTCCCTAGGGGTCCTAAGACCCCTAGGGACATATTTGAATCGTTCATATGGGTCAAAGGGGGTCATAGGGTGCCTTATGACACCCTTTGACCCATTAAGCGATTACATATGTCCCTAGGGGTGCTAGGACCCATAGGGACATATGTGAATCATTCATATCGGTCAAAGGGGGTCATAGGGTGACCTATGACCCCTTTTGACCCATTAAACGATGACATATGTTCCTAGGGGTTCTAAGGCCCCTAGAGACATATTCGAATGGATAATATGGGTCAAACGGGGTCATAGGGTGACCTATGACTCTCTTTGACCCATTAAATGACAACATATGTCGCTAAGGGTCCTATAACCCTTAGAGACATATTCGAATGGGTCATATGAGTCAAAAGGTGTCATAGGGTGACCTATGACCACCTTTGACCTATTAAATGATGACATATGTCTCTAAGAGTTCTAGGACACCTAGGGACATATTTGAATCATTCATATGGGTCAAAGGGGGTCACAGGGTGACCTATGAATCCTTTTGACCCATTAAATGATGACATATGTCTCTAGGGGTCCTATAACCCCTAGGGACATATTCAAATCATTCATATGGGTCAAAGGGTGTCATAGAGTGACCTATGACATTCTTTGATGCATTAAATGATGACATATGTCCTTAAGCGTCTTAGGACCCCTAAGGACATATTTGAATCGTTCATATGGGTCCAAGATGGTCATAGCGTGCCTTAAGACATGTTTTGACCCATTAAACGATGAAATATATCCCTAGGGGTCCTAAGACTCATAGGGACATATTTGAATCATTCATATGGGTCAAAGGGGGTCATAGGGTGACCTATGAACCTCTTTGACCCATTAAATGATGACATATGTTCCTACAGGTTCTAAGACCCCTAGAGACATATTCGAATGGGTAATATGGGTCAAAATGGGTCAATGGGTAATATGGGTCAAAATGGGTCATAAGGTGACGTATGACTCTCTCTAACCCATTAAATGACAACATATGTTGCTAGGGCTCCTAAAACCCCTAGGGACATATTCGAATGGGTCATATGAGTCAAAGGGGGTCATAGGGTGACCTATGACCCCTTTTGACCCATTAAACAATGACATATGTCCCTAGGGGTTGTAGGACCCCTAGAGACATATTCAAATCATTCATATGGGTCAAAGGGGATCATAGGGTGATCTATGACTCCCTTTGACCCATTAAACAATGACATATGTCCCTAGGGGTTCTAGGACCCCTAGGGACATATTCGAATGGGTAATATGGGTCGAATGGGGTCATAGGGTGACCTATGACCCTCTTTGACCTATTAAACGACAACATATGTCTCTAGGGGTCCTAGAAACCCTAAAGACATATTCAATGGGTAATATGGGTCAAAGGGGGTCATAGGGTGACCTATGACCATCTTTGTCCCATTAAACAATGATATATGTCGTTAGAGGTCCTCGGACCCCTATAAACATATTCGAATGGGTCATATGGGTCAAAAGGAGTCATAGGGTGACCTATGACCCCCTTTGACCCATTAAACGATGACATATGTCTCTAGGGGTACTAGAACCTCTAGAGACATATTCAAATTGTTCATATGGGTCAAAGGGGGTCATAGGGTGACTTATCACCCCCTTTGACCCATTAAACAACGACATATGTCTCTAGGGGTCCTATAACTCACAGGGACATATTCGAATTAGTCATATGGGTCAAAGGGGGTCATAGGGTGACCTATGACACCCTTTGACTCATTAAACAATGACATATGTCCCTAGGGGTCCTAGGACCCCTAGGAATATATTCGAATCGTTCATATGGGTCAAAGGGGGTCATAGGGTGACCTATGACCCCTTTGACCCATTAAACGATGACATGCCCCTTTAACCCATATGAATGATTCAAATATGTTCCAAGGGGTCCTAAGACCACTAAAAAAATATTCAAATTGTTCATATGGGTCAAAGGGGGTCATAGGGTGATCTATGACGCCCTTTGACCCATTAAAAATGACATATGTCCTTAAGGGTCCTGGGACCCCTAAGGATATATTCGAATCGTTCATATGGGTCAAAGGGGGTCATAGGGTGCCCTATGATCCCCTTTGACCTATTAAACGATGACATATGTCCCTAAGGGTCCTATTGACATAGTCGAATGGGTCATATGGGTCAAAGGGAGCCATAGGTCACCCTATGACCCCCTTCGACCCATTAAATGATGACATATGTCCTTAGGGGTCTTATGACCCCTAAGTACATATTCGAATTGTTCATATGGGTGAAAAGGGGTCATAGTGTGCCTTATGACACCCTTTGACCCATTAAACGATGACATATGTCCCTAAGGGTTCTAGGACCCGTAGGGTTATATTCAAATCGTTCATATGGGTCGAAGGGGGTCATAGCGCTACCTATGACCCCCTTTGACCCATTAAACGATGACATATGTCGCTCAAGGTCCTCGGACCCCTAGAAACATATTCAAATGGGTCATATGGGTCAAAGGGGTTCATAGGGTGACCTATGACCCCCTTTGACTCATTAAACGATGACATATGTCTCTAGGGGTCCTAGAACCCCTAGGGACATATTCGAATTGTTCATATGGGTCAAAGGGGGTCATAGGGTGACCTATGATCTGCTTTGACCCATTAAATGATGACATATGTCTCTAGGGGTCATATAACCCCTAGGGACATATTCAAATCATTCATATGGGTCAAAGGGGGTCATAGGGTGACCTATGACACCCTTTGACCCATTAAACGACGACATATGTCCCTAGGGGTCCTAGGACTTCTAGGGACATATTCAAATCGTTCATATGGGTCAAAGGGTGTCATAAGGTGACTTATGACCCCCTTTGACCCATTAAATGACGACATATGTCTCTAGGGGTCCTATAACCCCTAGGGACATATTCGAATCGTTCATTTAGGTCAAAGGGGGTCATAGGGTGACCTATGACACCCTTTAACCCATTAAATGAGGACATATGTCCTTAGGGGTCCTAGGACATATTTGAATCATTCATATGGGTCAAAAGGGG
This sequence comes from Cupressus sempervirens, assembly GCA_028749045.1. Taxonomy (NCBI): domain Eukaryota; kingdom Viridiplantae; phylum Streptophyta; class Pinopsida; order Cupressales; family Cupressaceae; genus Cupressus; species Cupressus sempervirens. Next base: position 226,812,206 of record CM053787.1, on the reverse strand, counting down.
TCATAGGGTGCCCTATGACCCCCTTTGACCTATTAAACGACGACATATGTCCCTAAGGGTCCTAGTGACATATTCGAATGGGCCATATGGGTCAAAGGGGGTCATAGGGTGACCTACGACCCTCTTTGACCCATTAAATGAGCACATATGTCCCTAGGGGTCCTAGGACCCCTATGGAATCTCAGATCGTTCGTATGTATATGGGTAAAAAAATGAAAGGATATATATATATAGTATTTATACTATTTTATGATAATAATAATAACAATATAATTAAACATTAAATATTAATATTACCATATCTATAGTAATAATAATAATACTATTATAGCTATAATAGTAATATACATAGTAATACTATATTATAGCACAATAATAATAATAATATAAATAAACACTAAATATTTACACTATTATATCTATAGTAATAATATTAATACTATTATGGGTATCATAATATTGATACTATAGCTATATTAATACTATATATTAATATTACTATATATTAATACTATTATATATTAATACTATTTATACTTTATATTAATACTATTATACTATTAATACTATTATATATTAATACTACTATACTATTAGCTTAGTCATAAACCAAAGTCGAAAAATTATAGCAAGTTTTGATTTTGATAATATTAATATAATTATGGCAAAAGAGGGAAATTATAACAAGTTTTCCCTCCAAAAATTCACTTTGCAATATCAGATATTTGATTTTACTGGCACCAATTCCCAATATTTCCATGTCCCTGCAAACCTGACAACATCACTTTTCCACCTTTTTTTTCACGGATTTTGAAAAAGGTCGCATTTTGGGGCCCAACTAATCAAAAAAAATTCAAAAATATAACCTTAGGTGTTCGAATTTGTCATCTAAATGGGGAGTAGCAATCGTCGAAAGGATAAATGCAAAAGGAAGATATCCAATGAAGACATTGCAACATATAGAGAAAGGGACAAAATGGAACACTGAAGAAAAATACAAGGTATGCTAAATATCAGTCAAGTTGTTTATGAATTAATCGAAGGTGAAATCATAGAATTAGATAATGAATATGTACAGTTGGGGAATGAAAATGTACCTATTGAAAACAATAATGCCAAAATTGAAAATTTGGAGAATGAAAATTTTGAAGAAGAAATGCCACCAAGTCATAATCCAAATTGCATAATTGACCATGTCGAAGATGACAATGCACAGGAACGTAATTCCTAAGAACCTTACATATCTCCTAATTATAATCGGCATGAAGGTTCTAAAACACCAAAATGGATAATTGAAATTGATGAAACGATTATTGCTAGTTTGGAATGAAAAAAATAGAAAGAACCATTCGGTTATGGGCTTCAAGACTATATTAGATGTTTTTCGAAAACAAGACAGTGGTAGAGCAATGTCAGCTTTTCATGCACTTATTAAAGATGCAAAAAATGAGACCTATGCTTTCCAAATTGACGATTTGTGTCAATAAAAAGTTGGAAAGAAATGCCATTATCATGAAGAATATTTTCAGTGCTCTCAATAGCATTGGGAAAAATAGCAGAGAGAAGGATAATAGAGCTGCTCAAAAGGTCATTACAACCTCTTTGGTAAGTCATCATTTGAGAAAGGGTAGATATATGAGACAAACTTGTATTGATTTGAATCTAAATTGTACTACTTTGAGAAGAGCACTTAGTCGATGAGAGAAAATTGATGATCCTCTTCAAAATGAAACTTGGGCATTTGGTGGGAGACTTCCACATTTTGATAAGAAGCTATCCGACAATGTGAAGGAAGAAATTACACAATTTTGGCACTCTAACTCATGAGTATCACCCAATGCTAAAGATGTCTTAAAGTTGAGAATTGGCATCAGAGATCGCACACCACATCCTAAACACCATTTAGAAGTAAGTCAAACTATGTTGTTCAAACAATTTAGAGAGATTCATCCAAGTCCTCATATATCACAAAGGGCTTTTGAATCTTTGAAGCCATTTTATTGTGTGCCACTCAAAATTCAAAATACATGTTGTTGCAAATATCATGTTGAGTTTTCTATGCACCATGAACTATTACGCTCCATCCATTCTACTTTGCATAGTAAAGAAATTTTGGAGGATTGTGGGGCTAGTGGGCTTCCAAAATCATCAAGAGACTTGCTAGATCAACTCTTATGTCATAGAGTTGATGGTTGTTCCTTTTATAGAAATGCTTGCTTAAATGAGAAGTGTTCAGAATGTGGTGGCTTATCCAAGTTTGACACATGTTTCCATGACGGGTGCAAACAAGATCTTGGAAAGACAATACTAAAAAAAAAGGTATATGAAATGGTGAAATACACATTGAAGAGTGGGAGTGAGAGCTCTAGATGTGAATTGGTTGGAAAAGATATCAGTGTGCCTAATTTTATTTCAGATTTTAAGACAAATCTTTTTTACAAGTATGCAAGACATAGTCATAGGTCTCAGTGGTTGGATCAACAATTTAGAACATGTAAGGAGACTTTTCCCATTGGCACTATTATATCAGTTGTTGATTTTTCTGAGAACTACACATTGCAACCTCAAAATGAGACATAATCTCAGTATTAGAACTCCATTCAGATTGCAATTTTTGTTCACATAACATATAGACATGCCCCTGATAGTGCGGAAGATAATCGAAAGATTATTAGAGAGTATCATTTTTATATGAGTGATGATAGATCTCACTCTCACAAGTTTGTGCAACATTTTTTTGAGAATTTTTTTGATTTCTTACATGAGCATGCAATTGCTATGAATAGACATATCATTTGGTCAGATAACTGTACAGGTCAATTCAAGAATGTTCGCATGTTTTATTGGTTGTGTAAGATACACGTAGAGAGAGGGGTGCCTCATATTTGGAGTTTTTTTGAGTTCGGCCATGGAAAAGGGGAACATGATGGAGCAGGGGCATGTGTGAATAGACCTCTAGTTAAGAAGCAACTAAAGATTTTAGCAACAGAGCTTGTTGATGCTCGTAGCATTGTTGATTGGTGTAGTTTAGCATTATCACAGAGGGGGACTCTTGATTCAGTGGTATGCAAGTTCTTTTGGTTGGTTAAGGAAGGGTCCAAAGGTGATAAATCAAATTGTACTATAGTGAGAGACTCATAAAAAATGCATTCATTTTAGAGCTCTAATTCTAGTACATGGACCATTTGGACACGACAACTAGCTTGTTTTTGTCATACTTGTTTTCAATGTGATTGGGATCACTGTGAGTCAAGTGAGTGGGTGGACACATGGGCTCCACATTATCTTACTCCATTTTCTATCATACCCTCTATCAAAAATGATTACATGGAAATTTCACTTGAGCATAACCATCTATCAGATCTACTTCAGCCAGGACATGTCTTTGCATTGGTTGCACCACAAGGAAATGATGAGAAATTCGATTATTGGTTAGCACGTTGTGTAAGAGGCAAAAAAAAACTTGCACAACCGATCACAGATGATGATGGATTCACGTATCCTACTGGCTTAGTGGTTGTTGTTGAAACATGGCTACGAACATACATGCTTAGAAGGAACAAAATTTCTGCATTCGAAGACTATCATAAGCACAAAGTAATTCTCATATATTCGCATCTTATTATAGCAACAAATGTAAAGTTATTGAAGCATCAAGGAAGACCAAAAGTAAAAGAACTTTTTACTATTGCTAATGATGATAATGAAGCCCTGTTGGAGACCCTAAAATAGAGAGATGACCCTATTGGAATACTCGACTAGGTATATATACTTCTTATGTTATTTTCTTCATAATGATTTAATGAATTGATCATTATCTTGTTTAATACAATAAGTTACTAATTTTTTTATGATATTGGAATGTAGGTACATCATGAAGAGTTTGAGGGGGGTGGTATTGGGGAGAATTTCTAAAATTTATGATGTATTATGATGTAAAATGTGTAGTTTTTTGTATTTTGGTAGGTTCTTTGTAAGGAATTATAAGAGGAAGATATTGAACAAATTCTTCCAAATCATATTTGCATGTGATACAAGGCTATAACGACAATTTTAAGAGCATTTATAACTTTATGAAAGATAATTGCATGCGGATATCTTATTACAAATTTGGTTTTTTCCTTATTTGACATAAAGCTGACATTATGATTATTAAAACTATTTTTATCAAACTAATCAAATAAAAAAAATCTAGAAAGTATGGATGAACAATTAGAATACTTGATTTCTTCCATTTTGCAACCAATCATAGCATTTGAAAGAATAAAGAGTCATAATATTGTATAATGTTTGAAAGACTTTCATATTGAAAAGTTGTATGAAGCATATTTGGGATAAGCCATGAAATCCATGAAAGAAGATTGCATGTAGGATAAGGAATTAAAGCCAGTAAGCAAGATAGCACATGCATAATGACATGATATGAAGTTGGATATGAAGGCTATGAGTGGATGAGAAAGTAAAATAGGGTATGCATGGTTAGCTTGATTTTCTTTTAGTTGTAGCCCTTGAGGGTACGCATGGTCTATATGGAAAGAATTAGGTTCTTTGTTTAGTGGAGGCATTTTTGAAAGCTTTGACACTTTAGGAGGTTCATTAGTGTTATAATAAGTCAAGGTGTCAAGGAAATCATCACTTGACATAGGTTCATCAGCATGATCTTGTGACACATGAGTCATTAGAGGTATCAACAATCCCATCATAAATGAGATCTTGGATTTTATGTTTCAACACTATGGAATCTTTAGTTTTATGAAATTTTCTTCAATGGAGATTAATTTAAGAATGCCCCGTGTGTATGTAAAGGTCTTAAGAGAGATTAATTTAAGAATGCAATATTCTCCTCTAACCTTTTCTCAAGTTTAGAATTGATTTCTATCATGTGCTTAGAGAGATGAAGGTAAGAAAGATTATTTGTCTCTTCTAGCTCTTTGTATTGAACATAAAGAAAGAGAGATGACAAGTGAACAAATTTAAATGTAGTCAATAGATCAAGGAAACCATTTAGTGAAATAAATTCTTAGTATGCATATCATAGACCATGAAGTTAGAAAATATCAATAGCTCTAAGACCAAAGAGCCATTTTAAGCATGTTCAAGCACTAGAGACATAGAAAATCAAAGTCAATTTATGAAACTCCCCTTAGCAAAAAATGCAAACAAATATTTGCATTTGACCTTTTGACTTGGTTGAAAAAGTTTGACAATAATTGATAATATTGCAAGCTTGATGTTCAGAAGCAATTTTTTTTCCCAAGAAAGATAGTGACACATGGAGTAGTCTTCAAACAATCAAGCAAGGCACAAAGCAACCTTTCATGATACAAGTCAAAGGGGTCAACCTTTCTTGAAACCTTTTCAAAATCTAACTCCTAACGGCTACAAGTCAGTGCCATTAGGTTCGAGTGGGTGGGTGAACCATAGTGACACCCTTGTTCTAACCACGTAGACCCTCTATCATCCATGGCCACCCTGTACCGAGGAGTCTCCAAGGTGCTCTAAGTGCATTTTGAGGTCGATCTTTTGAGGGTCATAACTCAGAGCTCGTGAGGGCTATCGATGAACTATCAAATGCTACAAGATGGTGATACTGAGGCCTAAAATACCCTATCTCATTTTTGAGAGATCACATTTTGTTTGGATTCAGCACAGCGATCTCGCTCGATGCCAAAACTTGTAGTGTGCCTCAGTTTATAGGTGCACCACAACATAACTTTGAAACTGTTGATCTTGGCATCGAATCGTCAGTGCCATTAGCTCCCAATGGGTAGGTGAACCCTAGTCACATTGTTGTTCTGGCCATGAAGACCATCCATCATTTGCGGCCACCCCGTACCGAGGAGTCTCCAAGTTGCTCTAAATGCATTTTAAGGTTGATCTTTCAAGGGTCATAACTCAGAGCTCATGAGGGCTATCAATGAACTATCAAATGCTATAGGATGGTGATACTGAGGCCTAAAATAACCTATCTCATTTTTGAGAGATCACATTCCGTTTGGATTCAGCACAATGATCTCGCTTGATGCCAAAACTCGCAGTGTGCCTTAGTTCATAGGTGCACCACAGTGTAACTTTAAAACCACTAATCTTGGCATCGAATCGTCAGTGCCATCAGCTTCGAGTGGGTGATTGAACCCTAGTCACATGCTTGTTCCACCCATGAAGACCATCCATAATTTGCGGCCACCCCGTACTGAGGAGTCTCCAAGTTGCTCTAAGTGCATTTTGAGGTTGATCTTTCGAGGGTCATAACTTAGAGCTCGTGAGGGCTATTGATGAACTATCAAATGCTACAGGATGGTGATACTGAGGCCTAAAATAACCTATCTCATTTTTGAGAGATCACATTCCATTTGGATTTAACATAACGATCTCGCTCGATGCCAAAACTCGCAGTGTGCCTCAGTTCATACGTGCACCACAGCGTAACTTTGAAACCGCTGATCTTGGCATCGAATCATCAGTGCCATTAGCTCCGGATGGATGAGTGAACCCTAGTCACATCCTTTTTCTAGCCACGAAGACCATCCATCATTTGCAACCAACCCGTACTGAGGAGTCTCCAAGGTGCTCTAAGTGCATTTTGAGGTTGATCTTTCAAGGGTCATAACTCAGAGCTCGTGAGGGTTATTGATGAACTGTCAAATGCTACAGGAAGGTTATACTGAGGCCTAAAATAACCTATCTCATTTTTGAGAGATCACATTCCGTTTGGATTCAGCACAGCGATCTCACTCGATGCCAAAAGTCGCAGTGTGCCTCAGTTCATAGGTGCACCACATTGTAACTTTTAAACCGCTGATCTTGGCATCGAATCATCAGTGAGATTAGCTCTAGATGGGTGGGTGAACCCTAGTCACACCCTTGTTCTGGCCACAAAGACCATCCATCATTTTTGGCCACCCCATACCGAGGAGTCTCCAAGGTGCTCTAAGTGCATTTTGAGGTTGATCTTTCGAGGGTCATAACTCAGAGCTCATGAGGACTATCGATGAAATGTCAAATGCTACAAGATGGTGATATTGAGGCATAAAATAAACTCTCTCATTTTCAAGAGATCACATTCCGTTTGGATTCAGCATAGCGATCTCGTTCGATGCCAAAACTCGCAGTGTGCCTCAGTTCATAGGTGCACCACAACATAAATTTGAAATTGCTGATCTTGGCATCGAATCGTCAGTTCCATTAGCTCTAGATGGGTAGGTGAACCCTAGTCACACCCTTGTTCTGGCCACGAAGACCATCCATCATTTGCGGCCACCCTGTACTGAGGAGTCTTCAAGGTGCTCTAAGTGCATTTTGAGGTCGATCCTTCGAGGGTCATAACTCAAAGCTTGTGAGCACTATCAATGAACCATTAGAGGAGACAAGTTTGTAAGGATGGAGTGGCTTAGTGTTTTTGATAAAATAAGTTAGTGCGAAGGCTTTATTAGAGGGTCTTGGCCAAACTAGTGGGGTGTTTTCCCACTCTCTAATTTTAGAGACAGGTAGGTTTTGGAGGGAGATTAGGGGAGCTCTACTACAACTATCCTTACCCTAGCTTGGACCAAGGTTGGTATCTCAAACTTGCTTCTTTTCCATTTCTTTCTTTTAGCATGGTTAAGAAAATATGCAAGTGTGGAGTTTATCAATGGAGTATGCATTGCATTGCATTGTGGAGTAGCATTCATGTGAGTTCTTGAATGGTGTTCATTCCATGTAGATTAGTGTGACACCATTGTCCATCTTATTTTATTGTGTGAAGTATTGTGAGTATGAGGTTTGGATTTTGTCTATTTCCTTGTTGTATTATGGGTGTTGATATTGTGTTGTGAAAATGTGATGTGCTTTTGAAAATTTCTTGTTTTATTTCTATTTGGTTTTGTTTTCTTATTTTGTGCTTGAGTATTGTTATGGGTGTGGGACTTACACTCACCCTTGTGTGAAGGGAAGAGAAGTCCAGGGTGAAGGGCTTAAGTTGGGTTCGAAAATTGTATTGAGAACCTTGGAGTATGGGCTCCATTGTATGCCATAACATTTCATATATTTTTGGGGGTGATAAGGAAAGTATGGTGTAGAAAGGAAGTTTGAGGAGTTACAACTGATGGTAGTGGGTTTGGAGGAGGAAATGTGGAGGCCCCCAGAGGGCATTAAATGGTTCATTTATGATAGCCCCGAGAGGGCATGAAATTTGCTGAATTATGACAGCCTCGAGAGGGCATGAAAATTGTTTATTGCAAATATGGTTTGGTATGGCAAGTCTCCATTTTAGAACACACCTTCACCCTATGTTTATGGTTCCATCTGTGAAGCCATTGTGAAATAGTCTTGGGGGGAAATTGTTCAGGTTTGAAATGTAATGTTTATGCATTGAAAGATTGTATGTGTATCCCAATTTGAGCCTTGTTCCCTAGTGTGGGGGTGGTCTCTTTGAGGCCTATGGTTGGGTGGAAAGCACCCATGGTCCTTGTTATTTTGTTGTGTTGCATATGCAGATTTGTGTCGAAGGGAGCAATGGAAATGGCTTGGAATGATCATCTTGCAAATTGATGTTGGATGAGAAAACTTGACATTGTGCCCTCATTTGTGAAGGAGGATTCACCAGCTTGTTCATGTTCTCAATGATCATCTTGGACAATGTTCGTGCTACTCATTGTCCATATCTTTCAATGTCCATGTTCCTTATGATTTTGAAAAGTCCCTTATGTTGCTCCATTGTGATGGAAGGAGATTGTATCATTGTTACCTAATGTACGTGTAGAAGAAATAATTGATAAGGTTGTATATGCATGTTTCATTTGGAGTTTATATTGTTATGAAAGCATTGGTATGAGTCACAGATTTCCTTTGACATCATTGTTATCATTTGAAAATGTGAAAGAAAGTTTTCTCCTTGTGGTATTGTAAATGACTAGCTGATAATAACAATCCATATATGTTATGTGATACCATTGATTGTATAAATTTAAAACTTAGTAGATTGCTTGCAATCTTGTTGTGCACTCAATAATTTGGAAGGAAAATTTTATGTTCATATCACATGCATGGATAACATTGATTTTAATTACCAAGCTTAATGCAATTCTAAGCAAGGAAATCATCAGATTAATTTTATGATATAACAAAATGAAGTTTGTTGTAAGAGAAGACATAATAAAATATATGAGATACAAATTGTTTATTCCATAAGTTGTGTAACTAATGTGTTGAATGATGGATACTATCAATGAAAGTGGCCCCTTCTCCATCATGTAGACTTCGAAGCTACCTTTGGTGCATATCTTTTCTAATTTCCAATGGTTAGATCCGATATAGTGTGGTAGATAAATGCACATTTTCTTATTTGACTAAGGGTGCTCATGTGATGAGTACTAAATCTAAATTCTCTAGATACATGTGTTTAATTGATTAAGATATACTACACTTCCACACCATATAGTAATTGTCACATTAATATATATTGTAATTATTAATGAATGTGTGTACATTGTTAATGAGGATAATAAGTAATTTTGATCCCCTTCCCTTACATGCTAGAATCACGACCTAGTCCATATGATACAATTGACAGACCCTAATAGAATATTAGTATCAGAGGCTTGGTAGGATATGAATTATCTCACTAATTTATGAGTGTTGTATTTTGAACTTGCTTGTTTAACTCATGATGCTAACTTGAACTAGATTCTCATCCAATCTATTTGAAAACCACCTGTCACTAAAATGTTAACTCCTTTACACTATCCACATGAGTCTTGAACTCCTATTCAATGATAACCTTGTTTTACAATATGTAATTTCTTATGCGACTTCATAAGCTACAAAAAAAATAAAAAATTGTTGTGATTTTACTAGTAAAATTTAGGGCATGAGACATGATCCATGATAAATTGAACAATACTAGATACTAAATTAATATGTATATCATTGTGCACGTAAATGACAAAAATATATATCAAAATACATGTATCCATAGACAAAATTTTACTCAAATATATATCAAAGATCATGTATCCATAGACAAAGTACTCAAATATATATATATATCAAAATACATAGATCCATATAGAAAATGTGGCTGATCCTGCCATCAGAATGTGTATAATATCAATGTTTCTATATACAATGTGGCATATGCCATCTCAAAATGTCTCATGATGCATCCTATGAAAGCTATACTATCCTAGGGTGCTGGTGGATGGTCAAAATTCAACCTCTTTGCTGCACTAGGTGGATCAGATGCCTCCTACATAAACAAAAAAGGAAAACCCAAAGTTAGACTACTAAATTTATATGATTCTACGTATCTAACATTGAATTACTCAAATGCATAATGATCTTTTCCGTAATGGAGATAATTCTATCAAAATTTTATAATAAATACCTCTCTCGTCAACCTCCTGCGCCAGTCAGCAGTCCTCTCATATGCCCTCGGCAATGCTGGTACCTCTCTGATTGTGGGCTGTATATGTTCAAATACCTTTGTCAGATGAATCTACAATTTAAACTATAACATTATAATTCATAGCATGCTAAATTTATAACATATTTAATCATGAATTCAAACTACAACTTACTATTGTAGGCTCCTCCTCAGGAGTGAGTGGCTGCATCATCAAATCTACACAACTGTCCCGTCGAACCTCATGTGCACTAGGAGTCTCCTATGAGATACAAAATAGTAGTTTTTAATATCACAAAAATTAGTTTTGAATTTATTTATGAAGATAAGTGATGTAGAATTATTGCATGCTCATCAGGGGAACATTGAAGATCCAAGGCATTACAGAGGTCATGGAACATCTCTTGAAGTCAATTGGGCAATCCTTGCACCAATTATGGCTCATGGAAGCATACAAAGTTATAATATTGGACTCATATGTGGAAAAAAGTTGTAATTGGGAATGAGATAGGATTTTAGGATTTCATATGGTACATGAGTCATTTGGTAGGTTCATGTAGGTTGTCATGATCATATCTTGTCATTAGACAAGTCAAAATGTTCTAGAATTGAGTTTTTGGGTTTGAGCAAGCAGGCCCTGGTTTTTTAGCCATTTTAAGGAGGGTTTTTAAGTTTGGGTGTTTAGGAGTGTGACCAAGACCTATAATTTTGAAAATCCTTAGTGTGTCGGTCCTTTTGTTGAAGCCTTGGCGTGTCTAATTCCTCCTTGTGTTTCCCAGAGTTGAAAGGTACATAAGTGGTGTCTAGAGATTTCTTGGTGAGGAAAGAAAGAGAATCAATGAGTTGGCCCTTGGGAAGGAAGAATAATTGTTTTGAAAATGCCTCCTAAAAATCAAATGGCTAGAGAAATTGAAGAATTGAGAGAAGAGTTGGCAAAAGAGAAAAGAGAGAGGAGAGAACTTGAAGCATCTAGAGTGAGGGAAGAAAGACAGATGAGAAGAGAGAGGCTAAAGCTTATTGAAAGGATAGAATCCTTAGAAAAGGAAAGAAAAGAACCTAGAGGAGAAGAGGTTAGAGGAAGAAATCATGGACAGAACCATGAAGAAGAAGAGGTTGGTAATGCATGGCAAGAGCATGAGACAACAAATGATCCTGAAGAAAGGAGATTTATGAGAATCATTAAGGAAGTACAAGGTAATGGTGGGAAGAACCATATCAATTTTCCAATATAATGGATAGTGAAGAAGTGCTAGGGTGTATAGAGGCCTTTAAGAACTACTTTGATCTTGAAGACATAGAGGCAGATAAGAAGGTAAAAGTAGCAACAGCAAGACTGAGAGGAACATCACTCACTTGGTGGACTAGTGTTTAGAATGAGAGAGAGGAAAGGTGGTGCAGGGCACCTAACCTATGTGGCAGGGGGGTACAAGTATCTATGTTGCCGGACACCTTGCCACTCCATGAAAGCGAGGATTCAAGTAGATTAGGAAGCTGGAAAAAAGGTTTGGTCCATATTTTACAAGTTGGTCTATGTTTTTTAATAAAGGCACATGTAAGGCCCACAAGAATTTTGGTTTGGTTATAAACCAAGTGACTCCATGGGACCAAAAGGCCTTAGAATAGGGTATTTAGAGTCTAAACAATATTAGCAAAAAGTGGTTGTTTGTTTGTTTTATGGTTGGGAATGCCTATATGGTTGTTTCAATGATCATGTAGACCTTTATATATGTCATATGTGATCTCAGTTGAAAGGGGGAGATCAGAGTGTATGGTGGTTTGGAGAAAAAACAATAAAAACTTCAATTTTTTGGAAATTTACTGGCAATCGCTCGGCTGTTACGCTGGTATAGATCTATACAAAACTTTTATGATTTCTAACTATATGAAATAGTTGTAAGGATGAGTTAGGAAAATTTTGGTTTTGGTTTGACTCAAAAAGGAGTTGGGGTTTAAAAGTTATCATCATTTTAGTAGAAGGTGGTGTAAAAAGACTTGCTTCCTAGACCCTTCCACAAATGCATCCCTAACTTGCATTCCCACCAGTGGCACCCTCTAAAACTAAGGGATATGCAAGTTAGGAGACTAGGTAACATAATGCCAAAGGTTGGAGGCCTAGAGAGAAGGGCAACTATTTTTCCAAGTCGGCCCTAGGTTAAGCAAGCCCATGTGTTTGACCGGTTTTTGCAAGGTAATTGGTGACAGTCATGGTTGCAAGCACTTCTGATTAGTTTGAGTGATGGAGTTGGATGCATTGACTATGTTGGAGATTTTCTTAAGTTTTTTGGGTCTTGGGAACCCACCTTTCCCATTCTTCCCTAAACCCCTAGCCTAACTTGATCAACTAGGCCTAGGTACCAAGAAGCAGTTTGGAGGGTGCTGGAGCAAGATCAGCCCAAAAGTTTTTGGATTCTTAGTGGGTGCCAAGAAGGGTGTTTGGACCTATGGAGAAGTCCCTATGCTATTAAGGGATACTGGGAGAAAAGTGCAAAGAAGCTAATTGGAAGGCTACAAGATTTGTAGGCCTAGAAGTACAAAGCTGTGTTGGGAGTTTGGTGGAACCAAAAAAATTGATGAGTTTGGGTTCGAATAGTATGTCCATGATTGTCTCCATTTTTGGTGAAAGTTGGTGAGGCTTTTGAAGTGGGATTTCCTTGTTTGGCTTGGAGGTTGAGTATACCTGGAGTGGGTAAGAGGACTTGTGAGAAGTCCTAGAATCCTAAGTTGGATTGTGATAGCCATTTATTGGCTTGTGGAAGGTAGTTGCTGCAAACTCTACATCAAAAGGGCATTGAATAAGATTTCAAATTAGGAGAGAATGAAGACCATGGTGAGAAATCAATTCTTGCCATCTAATTTAGCAATCCAAATTTAAAGATAAGAAGGAACAATTTGAAATAGAGGGATATGGATGTCATGTCCTATACTGAGAAATTCCATACCCTAAGTATTAGGGGAGGACTGGAAGATGAAGATGAGAAGGTGGCTAGATATGTTAATGGCCTCAAGTATAATATTTAATATGAAATAGGATTGAATGTACCAAGGACACTTGGAGAATGTTTTCAGTTGGCAATTCGGGCAGAGGAGAAGTCAAAAAGAAAGAATGAGAGGCAAGAAAATCAGAGAGGAGATGGAACAATAAGAGGAAGAGGTGTAAGAAGTCAGTTTGACACTTTAAATAATCAAGACAAAGATAAAGGAAAAGAGATTACATCTGAGACAAGAGGAAGTTTCAAGGGAGGAAGATTTGGAAGTGGAAGAGGTAATAGTGTTTTCATAGGTAAATGCTTCACATGGGAGGAGTAGGCAATCAATCCTACAAGTGCCCTGAGAAAGGTGTGGATTTCAGGAAGGAGGAGAGGAGAGTCACCTTGACCCAAGGAGAAGAGGAAGAAAACAAGTACGATAATGTAAACCCTAAACTTGAATGAGAATCTTTGATGGTGAGAAGAGGACCACAAATGCAGCAGCAAAAGGAGACTAGACCATCCATTTTCAGCACAAATGGCATGAGCCATGGTAGGATTTGTAAGATGATAATAGACTCTAGTTCCTTTGATGATTTAGTGTCTTATGAAATGGTAAATAAACTAGGATTGAAGAAGTATCCTATTGATAGACCATATAGGGCATTTTGGGTTAGTGATGCACAAAATATTGTTGTAAGGGAGCAAGCAATAGTGGATTTCTCTATAGGAGAATATAAAAGATCAAGCTATATTGATCACATTCTAATGACATGCTGCCATGTAATCCTTGGAAGGCCTTGGCAAGCCTCAAGGAACACTATTCATTTTGGCTCATCAAATGTTTATATAGTACACAAAGATGGTGTGAAGTTTAAGCTAAATCCTTTCACTGGTCATGATGAGGAAAGAGTTATTTGTTTTGGCAAGAAAGAGTTTGTGGACTTGTAGGAGCAGAGGGAGAGTAAACATGATATGATAGATCTGGCACTGAAGCCATCTCTTTTGGTTATGAAGGATGAGATTGTTCAAGACAAAACTTAGAATTCTGCTTATAAGTAGACAATGATAGCAAAAGGACTGATGATAGGAATAGTATTGTGTCCTTTGGTGATGAGAGTGAACAAAGAAGTGAACATATCCATGGAGGATAAGAGACAGGGTCAGCATGACCTCAGACAACAAGTTATTCAGCCTTTGTCAAGGATAAAACATGATTGTTCACAATCAACAGGCAGTAAGGTTACCATGACTGGTAACAAGGATCCAATGCTTTTTGTTTCTAATGATTAGTATGCAAGTGTGCAGGGTAATACATTGCAGGTGCAAATTTGCAAACATCCCTCTAGAAGGATGGGAGGAAAGAAGATAGTACCCCTTAACTCTTGGGACAAGAGTTTCTTTGAAGGTGGGGTTTTTGGTGCAGGGGCACCTATTAAATCATCTAAGAGAGCCTTGGTACCAGATGAAGATAGAGGATCAAAGACATCATTGATTTTTAATTGGGATATATTAAAACCAATAATAGAATTATGTAATAAACAATGTACTTTGAAAGACAAAAGTCATAAAAGTCTTAGTAAGGACCTAAGGGCAACATGATGTAAAATGGCCAAGAGAGCCATATGGGGTAGTCTTAGGATAGTTTCATACTTAGTTGCATTTAATAAATCCATATGACCAATTTTGAGTCAATCGAATAGTTTAGAAAGTTAGGGAATGCATAAAAACTATAGTTTGAAATTTGAATTTCAAATTCAAACGGTCATATTAGTTTTGGAGGGAAAGTAGTAA
This sequence comes from Cupressus sempervirens, assembly GCA_028749045.1. Classification (NCBI taxonomy): domain Eukaryota; kingdom Viridiplantae; phylum Streptophyta; class Pinopsida; order Cupressales; family Cupressaceae; genus Cupressus; species Cupressus sempervirens. Next base: position 226,797,065 of record CM053787.1, on the reverse strand, counting down.
TTTGGTATTTTTTTGATTAAATAAACCTTTGTAACCAAGTTGGTTGGTTGGATAGGTGCATATAAGCCTATTTAAGTTGTAATGAACATATGCAAGACATGAATCATTATTGGTACGAAAAAAATCACAGAAATTGTATAGAACAAAAATCATAGTTTCCTCCGCATCAATAAAAAAATAAAAAATAAATGATACTTATACATACAATGATGCTCTCTGTGCGAATGAAAATTCCTGATGATCTAGGACGCCGAATCTGTACAGGCTCATCGCCAGTAGCCACACCCTATATACAATAAAGAATGTAATTAAATGAGATTACCACAAACATTTTACAAGAATGCATCAATATTTAATCAATTAGAAAACATCTAATTACCTTTCCTTTGTCAATGCATGCTGGCTCACCCCCTGCACTTTGTCCCCCCGGGGCAGGTGGTATCTGCAAGATAAAAGAAAGATTAGCAACCATATATGCTACAATATCAAATAGAAAGAAAAAGTGTGAACACAAAATAATGTATCGTAGATGTCTCAAGGCCAAATGAAATGGCCGAGAGTGTAGCATCATCTATCTATCTGAGCTCCTCTTCGGTCATCAACTAAACATGAATGAAGATCACATACATGTAAATGTCAGTATGGCTTAAAAATTAAAATTATTCTATTATAAAAATTAACTTTAAATCACATATTTCATAACAAAAAAATGTATACACGTACCGACACCGAAGGAGTCCATGCCTCTGCATTCCCCTCCTCTCTCGCATTAGGGTATGTAGCCTCTGCACGTGCATCTGGTGTATCCTTGTCTAATACAAAATGATACTCAAGAAGATCACATATGGGACCCAGGAAAATATTCTTGCATGTAATGCAAGTGTTTGGTACACAAATGTGTGATGAGCTAGCCGATGATGAACTAGCACCAACATCATCAACACGAGGAGGCAGGATTGACCTAGCCTAAGATATCATTAGGCTACTTAGCCTATGAATGGCTCTCATGGTCTGAGAGCTAGCCTCTGCCATAATATCTAGATGCTGCACTCGAGGAGGGGGGGAGATATCAAGGGGGGGAAAAAAGTGCCAAGTTTCTTCCACTGGGAAGAGGGTCTATCCTGAGGAGCTCCTAGTCCTAAGCCCATGTTGGGCTTCATGCTCCAATAGTTCACTTTAAGTTTCAACACAAATTCTGCATATAATTTTCTAAGGAAATAAAATGGTATGTCTAAATTGCCATGTGGAGGGATATCAAAGACCATCCACCAACGGTCCCAAAAATTTGCACGTATGGCATCATTTGTGCACCATTTAATCGATAGTTTGGTTTTTTTTGGGTCAACTAGTATACCCATTTTTGGGTTAGCAAAAAGGCTAGCCAAATCGTCTTTGGTTATGTTGAGGGCCACGACCTCATCATAATCCAAACCATCATTAAACATCTGGTGCATTTTATCATGCCAACAAAGAGCGGCATTTTGTTGGTTTGTAAGGGTTTCAATGTTATCCACTTTGGTGTTTAATGTGGATAACATAGGAGCCAGTGCAGGTACATTATTGTATGTTCTATGCAAACCTCTCAATTCAGTGAGATTTTCATTTATCAAATCCTCAATTCGAGGAGGGTTTTGAGGAAGTAGAGGATCATTTGTTGGAGGGTTTTGTGGGGATACTGGATCGTTTGGTGGTGGGTTACGAGGAATATTATTCCTTGCCTCAGTGTCATCATTTTGATCAGCCATTCCTATTGAATTACAAAACGTAATATATATTAAAAAAAAATCTAAATTTTAACTATTTTTGTCAAAAAAACCCTAGATTCAACTAAAACAAACAAAATCATGTTAAAATCTATTAAATTTAGGTTAAAAATGAGTCGGGGGGGAACATACCTGATATCTGATATCCGATCTGCTATGGCAATACTGGCCCCAAATTCATGTAAAATGAGGGCCCACAGGTCTGTGATTTTATTTAATCCAATGTACAGGTATCGGATATCCAATACTATATCGGATATCCGATATAACATCGGATATTTGATATGGCCCATATATAATATAACATATAATATATAATATATATTATATTTTATATATTTTTATATTATATTTTATATTTATTATATTAATTTACTATATATTATAATATAAAATATTATATTATAGTATAATAATAATTATAATAATATTATTATATTATAGTATAATAATTATTATAATAATAATATTAAATAATAATTATATTATTATAATATAATAGTATGATATATTATTTAATATTATTATTATTTAATAATAATATTATATTAAATAATAATAATATCATTAAGTAAATATTAATATTAAATAATAATAATAATATTAAATAATATATCATACTATTATATGAGTATAATTATTAGTCGGATATTTGATTTAAAATCGGATATCCAATGTCAAATCGGATATCCGATACCATATTGGATATTCGATAAGGCTCGGCTTAACCTTCTAGGTTTGGTTCCTAGATAGGTTAAAAAAAGTCAGAGCGGATTTTGAAGTGCTTTTAGGCGTCTTCAAACTCTTTTTTTTTTCACATCGCCACTTTTTGGCACACCATGATCCTGCACATACCCATGTGTCCATTCAGAATTCTTTCCTAGGAAGCTGAAAATGCCACTCTCTACCTTCTCTCTATAACTTCATATCAAATCCTCATCATTTTGGCCTTTATAAGCAAGAAATATCCAAGATATTTGATTCACCATCATAACTGATTTTGATGCCAAAATGAATTCACGGTAAAAGTGAAAAACCAGTTACAAATCACCTCAAGAAGCCAATAGAACCTTTTCCAATTTTTTTTTTCCACATTCTACCTTCAAAAGGTCTTCAAATCTGTCCTTTAACCAATTTTGATGCTCAATGGTAAAAATTGTTCATTCTGCTAAGAATGCCCTAGGAATCACAAATTGACCTATGTCATGAACCAGTGAACACCTGTGCACAATTTGACCTCATATTCAAAAAGTTCTTCTCTTCCCAATTCTGGTGCTATATTGGAGTGACCAATTTTGATAAAAATTGCTCTAGTTATGGCCATTTGAAGTTCATACCGCTATTCATGGCTTTGTATAGCACTTGAAAATTTAAAAAATTTATCCCTTTTTCTATAGTTTGACTATACAAATTTTTCAAACTTTTATTAAAATGTTTGATGACTGCACATTCAGGAGAACAATAAAATATTAAAATTTATGTCTTTTCAAATTTCTCTCATTTTCCTATTCGAGTCAAACTTAGTTTGACCATCCTACCATGTGTCATCACATGATTGGCTCGGGCCTATATAGCTGTCAAACCCCTCCAACTGGGTGCCATGTATCAGCATGAGATTTGTCCACCTTGCCACCATGTTAGTGTCCCCTGTCATCTTCCTATTATGATTCACTATGTCGCTATACTTAACTGGTGAGCAACTTTTGTTAGTGACATAGCGAATACCACACGATCTGCCATGTGTCACGATCTAGTTCATCTATGAAATCTGCTTACCACATCATAGTCTACCTTGGAACTTGTGCCATGTGGCACCTTGCAGTTGGTCTAAAACTCCACATCATTTTGGAGGTTTTTTGACAATTTTCTATGTTGCTAGCCGAAAAATCCAAGACTTTTTGGCTAGCAACATGGCGAGTTGCTGAATTTTGGACTTTCAGGCGAGCTGCAACATTGCTGACATCATCAACTTTGGACTGCATGTTTGTTAGTTTAAAAATTATGCTTTGGTAGCATCCATCTATCCGTCCACGTCTGGCATGTAGGGAAGGGACACCTTGTGACCAATGGCTTCCAAAAGCTACTATCTTATTGACACAACACAATGTGTGTGCAACAACATTTAAACACATAAAAAGCCTCTCCCATGGGCAATGTGTTATAAAGACTCACCATTATATGACTCCAATCAGCTTTCATGTCTTAGACTGCCCCTGCGGCTTTGACTTCATGTGTTTGTTGTTGGGCTTATTTACCTTTCACTGGCATGTAATCAACTAATGTGGATGTTTCTCCAATGCTGGGTGTGAACTCCACCTTTAAACATGGCAACTTCTCTTGTTCAGAACAGTGGGTGGCTTCATTTTCTTTGCGTGCTACTTTGATAGCATGTGGGTGAACTTCAAAAGCTCTTTCAAGACTTCTTGCTATGCTACTAACCTATTTTGTCTTGTTTATATAGGTGGCTTCTTGTTTAAATCATCTTGCCTTTAGCGTGGGGTTTTCTTCCAATGAATTTATGATTGAAGCTTGGTTTCCTTATACTTCTGCACTTTATGCAACAGCTCCTCACCCTTTTCCAATCCGCTTCCTTTTTATCACTATGATTTTGTCTTTTTATGGTGCTTCTTACTTGTCTGCAGGTTGTTATCCTCAGTTAATGTTGAAATTTTTTGCACTAGCCCTAGACTCCTCTTTCCTCTTCACATCTCTACCCCTTTTGGCCCTTTCTCTCCTTTGAACTGCCTGGGCATACCTTTGACCTTTTTATTGAATTCCTTCTCTTTAACACTAGCCATGGATGCCTTGTCATGAAGGCTCCTCTGGCCGGCTCCCTTTTACTCTTTCACCTTACATGGACTCCCTTTTTTTCATATGCTATCAACTTTTATGGGTGTTCTTTTAACAAAACTCCCTTCTTTTGTTTAAATGCGTGAACAACAGGCTTATATCCAGATGGAAGTGACACTTGCGCACCAATTTTTTTGTTCATTGTTTGAATTCTTTTCACTTGATGACATAACATATGTATTACATATGATTGGAATAAGAAGGTGATAATATTCTAATGATTTTAACAGACTAAGTCATCTTGCTTCTCTTCATCTACGGGATCTCCCAGTCATCATGCTTGTTGAACCTCCACTTGCTCTTCATCACTTGATCATTTTTGACTCTTGCATCGAGCTCCATGTCTAGCTAATGAAGGTACTCCTTTATATGCACTACCAGCTTACTTGAGCTTATGCCCTTCCAGTCTCCTTTATTTCTTTACTACATATGAGGCAGTGTTACTTGACATTGGAGGACAATGCTCGCCTATCAAACACTTGAAAAAAATTCAAAATAATAAAGCACTTTTAAAATGAAACCAATCCCCAAATATTTGGACAACTAAAATGCTAAATTGATTTGTTGATCATTTCAAACTGATTAGAATCAAGTTTGATCACTAAACCAACATTTAAACCTCACTTTATCACTCATCTGCAACTTGCCAATTTCATGCTAGAGGGTTTTTTGACTGGCCTTAAAAATAACTAGAACACCTAATCGAGCTCTGAAAACTGGCACACTGATTCTCTGTTCTACATACTTGTACCTTGTTGAATCTTTTCCTATGACACAACTTTGGGGTCAAAATATATTTTCTATTGAAGTTGACCTTTCAGAACTGCCTGGAAGAAAACATGTTAGAAAACACTAAATCTCGTTTGGATTTGGCTTCAAAAACTGGGTTAATTAACACTTGGGTGGACGAAAATTGGGACATTGGTTCACTGTCATGAGGAAAATATGAATCTATGATTTGGGCTTATGATGAATAAATGGGTGTAAATGGAAAGTGGTCAAAATGGGGTACTCGGAATTTGTAGACTAGAAACAATGGCAGAAAAGTATTTTTTGCAAATGGAATTGACTTGGAAAAGTGTGTAGATGGATTCGTCAAGACTTGAAACTTTGCACACTTAAAGTACTTTTAGAGGAAAACATAGTTGTACAATCTATTTGATCTAGGAAATTATAGATCTCAAGTTATAACATCCTGAACATGGGTACTAATCAATTTGCATTTGCTGACACCAGTAAAAAGATTATATTTGTATTCGGAATCGCATTTTAAAACTGATCAAACAAATTTGTCATAAGCTCAAACTTGAAACAAAACAAGTCTCTGATCCATAAAATGCAACACAAAAAGACTTTTCTCATTTTGTTCAATTGGGTCAAAGTTATAACTCATCAAACATGGCATTCTAGAATTTTGCACAATTTACAAATGCATGAAAACAGTAAACTACCAACTTTGAGGGGTTGAAAACCTAGTCAAATCGATTCAAAATGACTCAAAATATGAAACATAGGCTCTTAGATATTGGCACTAAACACTCCAAAAGTGAGAAATCATGAAACATTTCTAGGTGTGAGATATTCAATTGTAAACATGGTCTCCTATTGTTGTTTGACACTTACGTGAAAATGCAGATTTGATAATTGCTCAAAATGGGACTTCACAAAATGGCTTGGAATATCAATTTGACTTTATGAAACAAGTGGATAGGCTAAATTAAATGTTTTAGAAACATTAAACACCTCACAGGGCTCAAAGGTACAGTCAGGTATGTAGGCATCACAAGCATTTATAGGGCTTTAATTCTTCAATGGTTCTCAAAATCGAGGCTGCGATTTTGAGCACTGACATTTAGCTTTGGTTGTTGATTGAGAAATGTAGTAATACTTGAAAATAATACCATATAATAATAGTACCTAATTTTTATTACCTAATTTCATATAATAATAATAATATGACTAATTTTCTTGTTACCACCTAATTTTTATTACCATTTTTCAAGTATAGATTATTGTTATCGCTAGTTCTTTCAAAACCAATCTTCACCAAATAATTATGTAGTCTTTCATACTATGCTCTAGGGGCTTTTATCAAATTTCATAAAGCATTTTTCATCTTACATTACACATTCTTCTTGATGTGGTCAAAAAAATTCTTTAGGATTCTCTATGTAAACTTCTTCTTCAAGTATACCATTCAGAAATATAGATTTGACATCCATTTGATAACCTTAAATCCTTTGCATACCTTCTAGTCTTGAAATAGGGGAAAATGTCTCCCCATAGTCAATACCTTCTTCTTGTGCATATCCTTTGCATACTAGTCTAGCCTTGTTACTTGTGACTTCACCTTCTTTTTCAACTTTTTCCTAAATACCCACTTTGTTCTAATGGTATTTTTGTCTTTAGGTCTAGCTATGAGTGTCCATGTTCTATTCTTCTCTATCTCCTCAATTTCTTCATTCATTTCTTTAATCCAATAATCATTCTCCAAAGAATCTTTTACCAATTTGGGCACAAACTCACAAAGTAAAGATGTCTCACTTCTAAATCTTTTCTTTTTCATAACATTAGATTCTTTATCTCCAATGATTTTATCATGTGCATGATGTCTTCTCACATATTTCTCTAGTATAGGTTCTTTCCTTCTCTCTTTCTCTATAGGTTCATCTTGGAAAATGATTTCAAGCTCATTTCTCTTTCATGTTTAGGTTATGCTTGCTCGTCATTGGCTTCTTGATGCTCAACTCCATCTGTCAATGACTCAGCATCATTTTTCTATTTCTTGAACACCTTGAGTCTATTGCTCAATAATTTGTTGTTGCAACTCAACATGTCCATTTTGTTCTTGATTTGCATCCTTGTTCTCTTATTCAGTTGGGGCACAAGGAGTACATTTATTCACCTTTATGAATGTATTATAGTCTTTAGGGTATGTGCAGGATCATGGTCAACCAAACTATGCTCTTAAGTGGCAATACAAATTAGAAAATTAGGGCTATGTCAACTTGAAGTACAATTTTCTACTTGTTATTAGCTTTATATAAAAAAGTTGAGAGAAAAGAATCTCTAGAAAATTGAATTTAGTTTCTAAACTACTAGGACTTATCTCAAAAAAATAAAACTTGATTTTTCAAAATTTTGAATTTTAATACAATATTACAAAAATTTCACAACAAAAATTAGAAGTAGACGTATGTCTAACAACCTTAATCAAAATCAAACGATAATATTTTTTAATAATATTCTAGATATAAGTAGTAGATTCATGCCTAGATGTGACACATATTTTTGGATATTTTTATTCTAAATAAATAATAAATAAATTATTTTTTGGCTTTAGTATTTTTGGAATAAAAAAACTCTCGTGTTTGACCACCTTAACTAATTCAAAACTCTGCAAAATTCAATTTTTCATTTTTTATCCTTATAGTAGAAGAAACATAGAATGTAATGCATCTTTTGGATTTAAAAAATGTTGTACCATTTGAAAGCTATAGTTGGTTTTCAAGTAGTGTGTCAGTCAACACTTTATACGTAACACCATTAGAAAATAAGTGATAATTACTTACTAAACTCATAATTTGACAAGCCTTACATTTATGGAAAGATAAGAACATTCTTATCAAACTCTTTTCATTTAAACAAATTTTGGTAAAATAAAAGTTGTCAGCTACATGTTTGAAGTAAAAATCACATAAAAATAGGCCAAAAGCACATTTTTAGGATGTTTTTAAAGTTGACCATATAGGTTTGGTATCAAAAGATATAGTAGGCCTTATAAAGATATTAATTGTTTTCACTTAATGTCAGGTTGGGTGGGAAAAAAGTTAGAATATATTTTGAAATGGTTTGAGATATTTTAGAACTACAGATTTTTTAGAATACCACTTTTTGCCACACCATGATCTTGCACATACCCTTTAGATTATTTATTGCATTCAACTTCATTATTTTCTACATATTCATCAAATTTTTAACATTTTCTACATATTCATCAACTTTTTAACATTTTCACCTTCTTCACTTTTAGCATGAATTTTTTCATTTCTCTTATCTTTTAGTATATAGAATTTTCTTTCAAAAACTTTAAAATACTTTACATTGGGTGCATATCCATACCATGGCTAAAAGGTGTAACATTTGTACCTTTATTGACTTCCAATCTATTCAAAGTATAAATAGCTATACTTACACCTTCTCTCCTATATTTAAGTGACACATCCTGCTCCATCATAAGTGTTTTAGCATAATCCATGATTGATTTGTTTCTTCTTTCATCTATTCCATTTTGAGGAGGGGTCCTAGGTGCTAACACCTATCTTTTGATTCCTCTATCATTGTAGAATATATTGAATTTATTAGAAATGAATTCTCCACCACTATTAGATCTCAAGCATTTCATTCTCTTTCCTATATCTTTTTCAACTCTAATCAAATACCACTTAAATAACTGAAAAGCATCATATTTTTCTTTAAGAAATATCATTTTTATCATTCTAGAATAGTCACATGAATAGATAGATTGAAATATGTGTCTCCATTATAACTTTGAACACCAATAGCTCCACAAAGGTTAGTATGAACCAATTCCAAAATATTATTAGATGATATTTACTAATGCAAACAAGATTATCAAAATTTACATGACATAACCTTTTGTGACATAACCAAATATATTCATATTGTGAAAACAAACATGTCTCATTTGATAATTCTAGATAGAACAAGTTACCTCATTTTTATCACCACTTCCAATCAGTTCACCATCATCATCAAATATCTTTCTCTTTGTGTGATGAAATTTAAATTTGTATCTTGACTTGTTTAGCTGTGAGACGCTCAACATATTATAGTTAAGTACTTCAACCCAATAAACATTATCACATTTGATCTTATTAGTAAGTTGTATGGATCCTTTACCTTTCACAAGACATGGTACATCATTACAAAATATAACACATCTACCCATGTATGGTCCAATGGTCTCAAATTTACTTCTATCACCAATCATGTGATTTGAACAACCACTATAAATTATCCATTTATCACTTTTTTTCACATAAGAGATTAATGAATTTCTCTCATCATTATCAAAATCTTCTTTCATAGCAACATAGACAACTTCTTCATCATTACTTTTAGACTCATTATCGATTTCTTCCTCAGCAATGTAACAATATTTCTTTCCTTTATCTTTGTAGTGTTTGTTTCTCCTATTTTCCCCATCACCTCTTCTTCCTTTTTACTTGATTTCTTTTCTTTCATCTTTGTCTTCTCTATCAAGACATATTGCAGCAATATGACCAACTTTTTTATATGAAATTATTTTTATAGGAAGCTTACATTTGTATTTCCCTTTGCCTCTTGGAATTATTCTAGCCACTAGTACTTCAAGCTCATCAAGTTCATCATAAGAAGTATCAGTCTCACTTTCACATATCTTCCTTTTCCTTTCTTACTAAGAATCAGTTGTGATTTAAAAGTAGATTCAAGAGTGATTGGAGTGAAGTTGTAAACAAGTGACATTTGAAAAGTAGTAATTCTATCAATCACACCTTCTAGAGTTAGGTCATTACCTAGAGTACATCTCAGTTCTTGTATTATAGAAACCCTAATAGCATAAATAGGAAGTCGAGTTCTTAATACCTTTCTCATCACAATTTCATCATCAATATTTCCATCTTCTCCTCTTAAAGCACTAACTACCTCTTTGATTCTTTCACAATACTAGACTATGTTCTCACCTTCTGTCATTCTCATTTCTTCCAAATTACCTCTTAAGATTTCTAATTTAACTCTCAAGACATTCTTGTCTCCTTGATAGATGTTATTCATTGTGTCCCACATTTCTTTAGTATTCTTGCAAATTTTAATGTCATCAAACTCGACATGGCTTAGGGATGATGCAATCTCCAACATAGCTTGGTTATGTTCTTCCTTCTCTTTTAGTTATTGAGCTGACAAAGGGACTATTGGTATCTCCACATAAGCAGTATCCACAAAAATTATTACACCATCACCAATTCTTGCTAAATGTAGCCTCATCAAACTTTTCCATACAAGGAAGTAATATTTGTTCAATCCTAGAACCTCCTTTTTGTACATTACGATCTTTAACTTCAAGCACCTTCATACTTTTCACTATAGGAACCAATGCTCGAATACCAATTGTTAGAATATTTAGAATAAATGAGAGAGGGGGATGAATTACTTATCAAATGTCTAGATGTACCAATTAAACAAAAAAACACTTAAGCTACTTCATATCTTTACATTCATTAGCTCGACCTCTATAGTAAAATTCCAGTAACATCAACTAGTAGTCTACTATTCCAAATATAATAGACTTAAAAAATGTAAATAGTAACATTCAATCATGACAAATAACATCCACAAAAGTTTGACACTAGGATTTAAAGTGGAAATCCAATTTGGGAAAAACCACCAGTAACATGTCACCAACCCTTTTACTCTTACAAAGTAAGCTATTTTAGGAGTCAATCCTATCAAATGTTACAAAACACATTGTTAAATGTGACCTTGTTAAAAGATTTAATCATTCTATTAAGAGTGTCCTTGTTAGAGGAATTTAGAGTATTCCACTAGAATGCCCACCTTGATTAAAGGATTTACATATGACTATTAGGTCAACCTTGATTAAATGATATCAATATTGATATAATGGTTAGAAAGCAACAAGAAGTTTGGTCTGCCAAATACAACTCACTTTGGAAATATAGATCTCTATTTGGCTCAAATTTTGATCCACTGATTGGTCTTCATTGTCATCTCAATCTCTAATTTAGTTGGCAACCCTTAAGGAAACCACTCTTCACCTCTTCTCTACTCTTATTAGCCCTACGCTTAAGTTTTCCAATTAATAGCATCAACAATTGTTCTAACCTTAATTAGGTTATCACTTGTACACCCTTAAATAGGTAGTTATGATAATTTTCTTCTTAAAGACCATCGCAAATCTTAGGGTTTGGTCAAATTCAGTGAATCCTTCCAATATTTCCTCACCTTTCTTCTATTTTAGAAACTTCTCCAAACTTATCATTTAGCTCTTGGATAGAAACATGAAAACATAGTTTCCCTTTATTTAAATGTTCCAGGTCATCCATCCTTATCTTCAACATGCTTTACATATTCCAAGAAATCAACTATGTTGGATGGAAATTATGATTTCTCATAAACTATTAAAATGTTGTCTCTTGGCTAATACTATGCTCTGACATTCGTTCATCACTAGATTACTCTGTCACTAATAATTTTCTTATTATGCACATATAATGTCACTTGGTCAATACTATTTCTTCTCGGCACATATTGTGGCTCACTCAACACCAACATCACTCAATATTTATTGCAAGTTCCTTAATCTTCTTCTCTATTGCTTGGTCAAGCCTGTATTTATTCTATCTTTGATCTCTTCTTTAGGGCTATAGTACAACTATTTTCTTCTTTTCTAGTTTGATTAAACATTTACTTTATCTTTCAAAGTCTAACTAATTAAGTGTCCATTTTTATTTTCTTCTTCATAACTCAACCTTTCCTCTAGGTTCTTTTATTATGACTAACTTCTCAAATTGTCTTAATCAATCAAATAGATATGACACTCAAATTAGTTAGAAAACTATCTCACCAATAAGGTTTCACATCAATGACAACATAAAAATTATTTCAGTTGTAGTTTCCAATAGATAATCTTTATTAGTATGACTTCTTGATTCTATTAATTATGCCATTAATTATTGTGATGGAAAAAAAAATTGTCATTCTAACGTGTATGCATGTTAGAGTAGCAACATACCATTTAATTCTTCCATACAGATGATCTATTGCTAATTTATTTCTAGTGCTATTTTTGTATTATAAATTATCCATTTTGTGCATATCCTACAATCATGGAATTCCATGAAATTTATCTCTTTGTGGTATTATGTTAGATATTTTACCTACTATAATGATTATTCAATATTTTGCATGTGTCTACTAGAAAATCTTGAGCTATAATGTCTCACTAAAATCTCTTCAAGGTATTATGTCAAATACTTCACCTACCTTAAAAGTTATTCCATATTTTACATGTTCCCACCAAATTATTTCTGGCTATAATGTCTAAAAAATTCCTCTTTTCATTATGCGATGATGGATGAACATTCCTACTCCAAAGATCCCAATTTGGCACATGAAAACTAGCAAAGGTTGTAGAATTTGGATTTACGCCTTCTATGCTTCAACATTTTGGAAGTATTTTTATTTAAGCAATTTAATTACAATATTTGAAAATTTTCTTCCATCCTTACACCAAAAGTTTCCCTTCCACAATTCTTTAATGGTTTTCCACACCCTATGCCAAAGCCCTCATTTCAGCACAGGTGGGATGACACCATCCACTATACTTTGATGGATGTTCATACCCTATCCTAAGGCTCCCATTTTAGCATAGCCAAGAGGATACTAAGGAAGGCTATGAAATGTTTCTTTACACCTATTAACTACATTTACTTAAGCAATTCAACAACTATTTAAATAAATCAAGTTTGTTCATTTCTAATAATCATGGAATTCCATAATATGATATCTCTTGAGACATTATGTCAAGTGGTTATTTTATGCCTTTCTATTCTTCCATTATTTGCATATGTGTCCATCAGAGCATTTCCAACTAATATCTAATAAAATCTCTCTTTTGAATATGCATTTCCATGCTTTGATGTATTTCTATGCCATGTTCTAGAGCTCCCAATTTTTCTTGAGGGAGGCTTGCTATAGCTATTGAACCAGTTGCAAACCCCTCCATTATTTTCATGGATGGGCCAACATCAAGGCTTGATACTTGAGCTACATCTATTGACATGAAAATTGTTTGCAACATTATCATAATAGGGCATACTATTGTATGCACAACTCACCAACCTCACATTGACATTCTTGAAGCATTTGATGATGTATGCATGACTATTAACATTTTGGTTTATGTATAGACAAAAAAATATTTTGGTCTTTTCTTGACAACCTTAATAAACTTAAATTGATTATGTTGTAGCTTGTGTTGATGAAAAGGTGAGGACAAATCATATATGCAGGGTCACTTAGGTGGCATTATTACAAGCTGGTTAAATACTTTGAAGTGATTTAATCTATACCTCTTTTGACTCCTCTTTAGTTATGCTTGTCTCCTAGTGGTCATGATGTAATCAATTTTTTTTTTTTTTATGTATGCAATATAGGAGTCCTCAAAAATATCTAGGATTACAATCTGACAACTTTAATGCTTGAAGTTATCTCTCGTCGTGCAGAGGTGCAACTTGGTGTAGACTTTGAAGAAGTCTACAAAGGATCCTCTCTTTAATAGTAATCCTACTCTTTAGAAACACTCAAAATTTGTGTACATGTATGTTTAATTCATTCATTTTATTGTTTGTACATAATACTCAGTTATGCCATCCTATTTTAGGCAGAACTAGGTACTTATCGAAGAGTTCAACACACTTGTCCCTAGCTCTAGGGTTACCTACATAACTTTGCAATATTCTCAAAGCTTTTATGCTCAATGCATAACTTGCTTTTGCAAGTAGCATTGGTCTTACTGGAGGAACCCACCATATAATATTATTTGCATTGCTTGTCCTGATCTTTATATTTGGAAGTAAATTCTATAGACTTGGTTGAAAAATGTAAGATTTCGGAGCATCATTTGGTTTCATATACTAAATTAATTTGAATTATTATACTACTATTATCTACGGGGTTATCAAATAATATTATGTGATTCTTTGTTTGATGGAAAAACAAACACGATATGGATAAATTCCTTGGAGCACTATATTTTGTAACAATTTTCCTATACAAAGAATTATGTTTTGTCATGTAAAGGCAGTTGACTTATACTCATCTTTTCCTTAAGAAACGTCCCAAGTAAATTTTTTTCTTAATTCATGGCAGCCATTTTTTTAATAATTGCAATCCTCAAACTAGAGTTTCACCACACAAAAATGTGATTGTAGAACCACAAATGAATGGATTTATTATTGTAAGTAAATAACAAAAAAAATGCAGCAGATAGCCAACTTCTTAAATAATATGTCCAAATAGGGAAATATGAGTGAAATTGAATTAGATTAAGGTTGGAAACACAATAGGGTCAATGTTAACACACTAAAAATACCAAAGGGCCAACAAAGGTAAAAGTATAAAAACCAATATTGAAGGGAAAGGGAAAATGGTTGGGTAGCTTTAAAATAATCTAGAGGCAAGAAACATAAAAACCAATACGGCAAGGGAAAAAGGATTGGGTAGCTTTAAAAGAATCTAGCTATTTTCTTTTTTAAATTTATTTTCACTTGATGTCAATTAAAAAAAAATAGTTCTTAGATTTGTAAATTAATATTGTGTTAGTTTAATTATCTTTGACTAACAATTTTAATAATTTTAATCATTTGCTTTTATCTCATGCCATTCAAATGATGGAAAAGAAGTGGTTAGTTAAAATTGACATTAATATGGGAACTATTCCTTGTTGTAATGTCCCTAGTCCAATGCTATGATATTTGGAACTTATTCTCCTTAAATTCCATTGCAAAGCCTTCATTCTATAGATCTTATATTATAATATCTCTTCTGTGCACCCATAATATCTTTAGTTCAAAGACGCTTTGTCAAATAATACTTCGAAAATGAAGTATTTTCTTAAATTACTCTCATTCTTCCTATAGTTTACTTATCACATGATTTCCCACTCTGTTTTACTAATCCAAACTTATTTTTTATTTTTCCTTTACTTCCCAAGGTTTTACTGTTCAACATATTGTCAAAAATTTTCCAATATATCACACCAATGCAACCAAACCTGTAGATTTATATATCACATCTTTTTATCCTAATAAACAAATTGCATCCTTTCTAGACTTCCTACTTTTGGCTTCAATATCATTTGAAGTTAGTGATTATAACAATATTTATCCCTTAGTTCTATTTGGCACCTCTATGTGCTCTCTACTTGCCTCTTAATAGTTAGCCTCTTCTCACATTAGAATCTATGATGAAAAAACATTTCAAATTCTTGAATTATGTTATGACAATAAATATTTAACTAGATCATTGATAAAACTTATTATAAATTTCTCTTGTAATTATTTTGCAT
The DNA here is from genome assembly GCA_028749045.1 of Cupressus sempervirens. NCBI lineage: Eukaryota > Viridiplantae > Streptophyta > Pinopsida > Cupressales > Cupressaceae > Cupressus > Cupressus sempervirens. The sequence goes on along the minus strand of CM053787.1, from coordinate 226,781,300 downwards.
GCTCTTTCTCTAATTTTTACGTGTCTTAATCTATATTTGTAGACATGAGTTCTTTTAATTCTAATATCTCTCTGATTTATATTAATCTTGGAGTGTACCAAGAGTTTTTCTTCACCCAAATATCTTTTAATTTGATCATAATAATTCCCAAATATTTCTCGTCAATATCTAATGTTGAATCTCTACAATGAATTTCCTCCCTCTGACCACATGTATTTCTTAACACCCCACTGGGGAACCCAAGAGATATAAACCTAACATGATACAATGTTTAGTAAACTAATATTTTTATAATAAGTTTAAAAAACATGAAAGGAACAATAATGCAGAAGCAATATATACACATCAAGTACACATAAGAAAATTAAAAATATAGTTTCCATTATTCAAGGGTACCTTCATGTTGAGTCACATTAAAAAGTTTGTATTAATTAGTTTAAGTCTCAAGTAAAAAGTATTCTAATCATAAAGAAATAACAAATACATTATCACATAAGAAAATGCATAAGTACAACTAATAATATGAAAGAAGATCTAATGAATGATATCCACTACACATGTCATGAGGTATGTGAAAATAGATACAGGTACATCAATATACCATACAATATCCCATACGATCTCAAAACACATGACACATAGATACCTCAAATGAATACAAGTCTCCAAGATAAGAATAAGAAAGATAATTGTACCATTGTATCAATGAGCATCCAACAACTAGCAATTTAAGGTTGGGCCAAATGGTAAGAAGACACTATGTCCTAACCATGTGGTCACCTAGTCAAGCTCCCACTCCCACCATGCAAGAGAGATAATGTACAATCCATACACAAAAAATAAAAATTATAAAAAAAATTCTAAGGAATCTTGATAGTCAAATCTACCTCAAGTGTAACATAGACTATCAATAAATAAAAAATAACCAAAGTCAAAAAGACACTCATCCAAACCAACATCACATACTAAAATTGACAACGTACCAAGTATAAATCAAATACCAAAACCAAAATATACAACCACCTCCAAAGCAATGTCAAACAATAACCAACAAATAACAATTATCATCAATAAAGTAAACTACCATTCACTAACTCCAACAATAAAATACCACCAATGAATAATTGGTCATTCAAATTAATAAAAGTCAACTATCAACAATAAAAGAAATCTAATCAATAAGTAACAACTTACAATAAATGCACCATCAAAAGTAATATCCAATAAGTACACCACTAGAGGCAAATATACAAAAAAACCATAAAGGAGACTCAAGCTACATACTATGGAGTGTCATCACATGAGCCAACTTTAAGGTTATTCTAGCAGTTTCTCAAGACCTTAGCCCCCTAGTGACTCTATGTAGAACTAGAATACCCTCTGATGAAGATGAGGAGACTAATCATATCTCTCAAGGTATCATGCTATTTTCATCCTTAGTCTATACAAGCTCTCAAGGCATGGACAAGGAAAAATCTCTAACTTATCCTTTTAATTTATCTCAAGGCATAGGGAAGGAAAGTATTTTAGTTACTATGTTATCACTTGTTACACAACTTACAATGAGTTATCTTGGTAACCACCTTGGGCCTTGACCCCCATTGCAAGCCACTCCAATAGACATGCACCTAGAATACCTTCCTAAAACACACAAACCACAATTATGTCTCATACCACAAAAGTAGTATTGATCGAACTCAGTTCCTCAATAGGAAACAAAAAAATTACATTAGTTTTTAGAATCCAAGTTCTCATAAATTTTCAATAGAATAAAGATCATAAGACATAAATCTCAATTAAAATCATAAAGTTCATCATGACATCCAATCAAATAATCATAAAAGAAATCTCAAAAAATGCCTCTAGTTCACATCCTAACTTGGCAAACTAAAAAACTCATAAAGAAAAATCATCATGAAAATAAACATCACAAGACTATAAATAGAATATTAGAAAAACATTATTTTCAACCATGTGATTTAATTCCATCAATCTCTCTTGTTTAGTTTGCATCATAAGGATATGTTTAGAAATAAAGTGAGAATATACATGTTAGTATAAATTGTTTTGCTAGTACATTTATTTAAATCAATAAGTTTTTAAATGTCAAAACTCTTTGTGCACGTAAAGTATTATGCAACATGATCATATTTTTAATTTAAATAATCTTAAATCACAAATGATTTATTTAATAAGTGTTTAAATTTCAAAACTCTTTGTGCATGTAAAGTATTATGCAACATTATCATATTTTTAATTTAAATAATCTTAAATCATAAATAATTTAATTAATAACATAAGTGTATATTATTAGATTAAATATTAATATCAATTTCATTTCTAAAATATTAATTTGACTTATATTTAAGTCCAATATTAATATGTACTTGTCCTTTAATTCATGATGCAACTAGAGATAACTCAAACTTGAAATTATAATTTTAATTAAGTTATTTACAATTCCTCCCATAATATTAAATATTCATAACTAAAAGATTATATAATAAACTCCACTATAACTAAATCACAATTATATATTTATTAATTTCCCACTTGCATTAATAAATATATAATAATTTATATGCAACTAATAGTTTAACTAAACTTAAAGATTCTTTAATACTAGCATCCACTTTATAACTAAATGGCTAGTATTAATTTAATTTTTGAAATTAATAAAAAATAATAATTTTTATTGTTAACTAATATTTTTTAACTTTCAAAATTAATAAATAATTTTAAACAAAAAGTAAAATAAAATAATTTTTTAAAAATAATAAATCTGAAAATTGGATTTTTGAAATTAATAAATAATCATTAAAAGAGGTTTATTATTATTAAATATTACAATAAATCCAAAAATTGAATTATATATTTATAAAATAAAAATAAAAAGGAACTATGAAAAAATGAAGTGCTACTATTCGTCATTGAAGAACACATTTGTAGGTGGAAAGAACTTTCTAGTGAGATGACATGGGAAATTGGGCAGTGACAGAGGGTTTGAATCAGATGGTGATTAAGAGATTTTGAATTTTCAAGTATAGTTAGGTGAAGAGGTTTTCTAGGAAGGTGACTTCTCAGATCTAGGGTTTTGCTCAAAGATGAGTCCATAGTCTTAATCGTCCACGTAGGTTGGATCGCAGTTCAATTGAGCTTCAACCTTAGGGATAGAATATTTGGTAGAGACAAATGTGAAATGTTTAGGTATAGACAAGGGACATGAATTGTTTGAGCGGATGCCTCAATGAAATGACATGATTGCAAGTGATCTTTTGGGATATACATAGAATATTTCTTAGAAACAAATACAAAATGCTGAAATTTTTGATATAATGGGGGTTGAGCACATTGTATAATATTGTTATATTGTATATTTTGTTTTATTATGTAATGTTGCATCTAGATGGATGTGCAACATGTAAAGATTCCCATGGAATATAATTTATGAGTTGTATTGTAACATTGTGATAATATTTCATGTAATTATTTAATATTGGGAAAAATAATTAAAACTCTAATATTAAATGTGGGATCAATGGGTTAGGTAGCACATGGTTTATGTAATACCACTTGGTAGTTTTGTGGGACTTGCTACTATATAAGTAGCAACAAGGGTAGTTGTTGTGTGAGAAGATAGAAGGGAAAAAGGGCAAGAGTCAAGCGGGACAAGGCTTGATAGGTTAGCTAAGGGAGCATTTGTGAAGGTTGGAAGCATGGCATGGGATGTGTGGATTCATACTTGTTCACGTGGATTCTTGGTTGTGGCTATAGAATTAAAGGCTTCCATGGTTGTATTGCAATGGTGTTTTTGCTAACTAATACATGGTGATGGATGCTTTTGGAGGCTGAGTTTTTCCCTCAATGAGGGTTTCCTAGGGTATATTTTGTGTCACAATTTTTGTGGGTATATTGTCTATTCTGTTGCATGTGGATTTCAATTGCATATTTATTTCAGATCTATTATCGGTTATGTGGAAATGGTTATATTCTTTATTGCAAGTTTACTTATAGAAGTCCAGATAAGGGATATTATCTATTTTACTAGAAATATATTATAATTGATTTGAATTCACCTATACTGAAAAGGAAAAAAATGGAGATGAAATAGGTGCACAGAGGTAGAAAAGGTGATTCTTATAGCTTAATCTACAGCTTGCAAAAATTCAAGCACCTTCATTCATTCCATTCACGCATTAGGAAAACTGATCTTCTTCATTAATTAGCAATATTATTACTTGTGACCTTCAGCAAAACTAGATTTGTGATTTTGTATACATTTACTAAGGTTTGTAATTAGATTATTGAAAGAAAAACATGGCGCAAAGTGGGAAAAGGACTTGAAAGGTCAAGTGGTTCAATTTGAAAAAGGGTTATTGGTTCATTACCCATGATGATGGTAGTAAAGATAGTATTGTTCACAAGAAATCGATTCGCTATAATGGATTTATATCTCTGGTAGAAAGGGGGATTGGTGCAGTTTTCTATTGAGCATGATTGAGGTGGACGGACTAAAGCTCTCGATGTGCATGGGAAGTTTTTGAACCAAGTTCATCTTCCTCATCTGCATCATCATGGTGGAAAAATAGGTGTAAGGGATTTGAATAGATCATATGGCTTTGGCCATAGTGGATGTGGTACAAAGAAGAAAAAACATGGTCTCAAGGTTTCCAAACCCCAGATATGGCCCAATTTTGACATTTGTCATGGGCCACTCCAACCCACACCTATTTTTTCTAAAACTAGTGAGGAGATAAGATATTTTGAATACCAACTCCCTTCTTATGTGTCATGGCCCAATAATGTCTCCATTACCAGTCCAAAATTTTTGTCTTACCCCAATAATATTAAACTTGGAGGTATAAAATCTATGGAAAATCAGCCTGCCATAGTTTGGAGGGAAAATTTGGGGTCTACATCTTTAGTAAGATCAATTGGTTCCAATAATAATCTGGATATTTCAAATACTACACTCATAGATGGTGATGCCTAGATTTTTTTTATTAAAGATGGACTTCTTGAACCACATATCTCTTACATGCTTAACTCAACAATCATTGATAAGATTTGGTCCTTCCTTCTGGTTGCAAATCTTCTTACTTGGGAAAAGCGTTATTGGTATGGTGTTACTGATTTATTCTACATTGATCATGGGTCTCCATTTTTTATTGCTAGATTTTATTCTAAGCTTTCTTGGGATAATGTTCTTTGAATTAAGCATTGGTTTTGTAAAAGGTTGGGCATATATACCAAGGCTTGGCCTCCAAACTTTAAACCCAATCATACAGTTTAGGATTTTATGCCATTTTGGATTGAGCTTCCTTCTTTAACAATTTAATATAGAGATCTACAAATTATTGAATTAATAACAAATAAAATTGGGGTATTCATCGAACATAATTTAGTGCCTTTTGATGAACCAGTTCTTTCTATCAAGTTTTGTGTCTTACTAAATATTAATAAAATATTACCTTCTTCCTTAATTATGTCATCTAAATATGGATGCTAGAACCAAACAATTATTATTCATCACACACTGATTATGGTTAAGATGCTAGGTTGGTTGGGACATTTTACTAATTAATATTGAGATCCTAGTTGCTCTAATCTGACAGTTTGTAGTAACCATAACTCTAACCCCTTGAAGTGCACATTTAGCACATAGTCTGTTTCTTTTTCCTGTAATCATGCTTGTTTATCTCAAGCTAAACTGTTAAGTGATCCATATCATTTCTCATTTGTAAATCCAGTTGTTTATCACTCACCAAAGGGTCATTGTAATGCACAAAAGATCAATCACATGGAGACCGTTCTAGTCCCAATAACTTTTTATTTAATTTGTACACTCTTCCCCAATATTTGTTTTAGGGAATGCTTTTTCTCTTATTGATTTTCCCAATTTAGGTCTTTTCCCTCTATTTTTACTAAAAATATTATGCTTTTTTTACCATTCTTCTCTCTAAATGGAATACTCATCAAGATAAGTATATAAGTCTAGATCAGTCTCTTTTTACATCACTGATATTTTCTAAACTTGTAATTACATATCTAGCTACCAATGAAGAAGATGTTATTCATCCATCTCAAATGGATGTTTTTGTTAATGAGCTCATTTTTAATGATCAACCTCTTTCTTTCTTGTTTAGATTAGAAGATGCATCTATTTTCCAAGGACATTAATTGTCTACTGAATATGCCCAAATTTTAGTAGAAGAGTGTAGTGTATCAATTCCTCCCCAATTCTTTGATGAAGATAATATGCTCCATGACCTACCTGAGGATAATGTAAACTTTAAATTCAACCCCACTTCACCTAGGATGGAGGGTTTTATGAATGTTTCAAATCTTGGCTTGGCAATCAAAAAGTCTCCTGCTCAAATAGATAGCTCTAGTCAAACTAGGTCCCAATTTCATGATCTACTTCTTACTAATCTTTGTTTTGATTTCTCCTTGAAATTGTCTAATGTTGCAAACCCCCCTCTCACCATCTCCTATAACCAAAAAATCTTTAAATCCTAGGGGTAGTCCATCAAAATTCTCAAAAATTAAAGAAGAAGTTGATGTAGGGATCCAGTCAACTTTGGACAGTAATTTTCCTTCCTCTAAGTGATTGACAAGGAGTGCCAAGAGTGTTCCTTTTCAATTATGAAGATCCTCTCATGGAATGTTAGTGGTAGTAATTCCCTTGACAAATGTAATTGGTTCAAGGAATGTCTTGATTCTATCGAATGTGATCTAGTCTTGCTTCAGGAGACTAAGCTATCAACAAATAACTTTCGAAAATTTGTTGGATGTTGTTCAATGTGTAATTCCTCACATGTTCATAGATTAGGTACTTATGGGGGCTGTGATGTATTATTGAAACCTAAGAATATAAAATCTCAACATCTTCATCAGGGAACTAATTGGAAAATATTATTCATTCAACACTATGAAATTTTATTCCATTTGATTAATGTTTATGGCCCTACTCCTACCATAGATAAAAAAAAGTTAATGGATTACTCTTACAAGTTTTATCTAGCAATCTGTAGGTGCCAAATTCATTATTGTCAATAACTTTAATGTCATTCTTCATCCCAGGGATAAGTATGGAGGTATTATTCCCCCTCCTAGAGCTACCTAGGACTTTAATTACTTTGTTGACAATAATGCTCTATTTGATGTTCCCCCAAAAGTCAAATCTTTCACTTGGACAATAGAAGAATTTGGTTTCACTAGATTGTAGTTAGATTGGATAGGTTTTCTTGTTCACAATTTTGGAAATTGGTGAATTGTACTACCCAATAAAATATATTATCATATCTTGAATCTGATCATTTTCTTATTCAATTGTCCATTCTTCCATCATATTCTCCTCTTACTAGTCTTTCTAGACCATCTTTTAAGTTTGAAAGTGTATGGCATCATCATCTCCACTTTGATGGCCTCTTAAAATTATGGTGGAAGGATGCTCCACTAGATCTAGGAACCAAAATGTTTTAGTTTCACAAGAAAACGTAGTATACCAAAGGGCTTATTAAGATCTGGAATAAACATGTTTTTAAAAATATTTTTGAGGTGAAAAAGGTGATAAAAGAAAAAATAGCTGAAATTAATGAACATATTTTACTCCATGGTTTAAATTCTAATATGCATTCAAAACATAAGAATTTGCAAGAGGAGTGCTCTGAATTATGGAAGCAAGAAGAAAAGTGTTGGAGACAAAATTCTAGCGCATTGTGGTTTCAACAAGGGGATCAGAATAATAAGTTTTTTCATGCATCTACCACACAAAAGAAGGATAACAACACAATTTTTACAATTCGTAACAATCTAGGAAATTTTATTTCTTATGCTAAGGGTATTCAAAATGAGAGTGTAAGGTTCTTCTCTAATCTACTTTCCCATTCACCGCATAATCCCCCCTCTTCTCACCTTGTGGATGAGATCTTGGATTCGATTCCCTCTTTGATTATAGAACAAGACAATTTAATTCTAATGGTCTCATTTACTCGTTTTGAGATACATATTGTAGTTTTTTCTATGGCTACTAATAAGGCACTAGGCCTTGATGGGTTCACCTCACTATTTTTTTTCAAAAATGTTGGGATGTCATTTATTTTGAGTTGCTTGAGGTGCTTGAAGAATCTAGGAAAAATGTTTCCATTTTGAAGAACTTTAATACCACAAATATTACTCTCATCCCAAAGGTTAATGATCCCTATTATTTTTCTAATTTCTGCCCTATTTATTTATGTAACACCATCTATAAGATTATCACAAAGGCTATTTATTTGTGACTTAAGCCCATTATTCCAAAAAATATATCAACAAAACAAGGGGTTTTTTTTTTTGGTCGAGAAACAACTGAGGGAGTCATAATAGCCCATGAGACCCTTCATTCCATCAAAGAACATAATATTGTGGCCTTTGTTGCCAAATTAGATATGATGAAGGCATACGATAAATTAAGTTGGTCTTTTCTTCTTCTAGTCCTTTGCCAGTTTGGTTTTTATTCTAGGTGGTGCAAATGGATTAAAGCTAGCATTTTAGGTGCACATTTTTGTATTCTCATTAATGGTGCACTAGCAGGTTTCTTTGCCTCTTCCCAAGGAGTTTTTTAGGGTGACCCTCTTTCTCCATTCTTTTTTATCATTATGATATAGGCCTTCAGCAGACTTATTAACTCTTTTAATCAAAAAGGGTTGTGGAAAGGTATCAATATTGTGGGTAAATCTTTGTCCATAATCCAATCTTTTTTTTAACAATACTTTAGGGTATGTGCAGGATCATGGTCAACCAAACTATGTCATTAAGTGGCAATGAAAAATCAGTGAATCAAGGTTATGTCAAATTGACCTACAATTTTAAACTTTTTATGAAATTTAAATCAAAAAATTGTGAGAAAACAATATGTACAAAATTGAATTTAGTTTTTGAACTACTAGGCCTTATCTAAACAAAAAAAAATTTGATTGGTCAAAATTTTAAATTTTAATGCAATAGTACAAAAGATTTAGGACAAAAATAAGAATTAGACATATGTCTAACCAACTTAATCAAAATCAAATGATAATATTTTTTAATAAGATTCTAGATATTATAAGTAGACTCATGCCTAGATGTGACACATATTTTTGGGTATTTTTAGTCCAAATAAATAATTAATTATGAATTTTCTACTATAGTATTTTTGGAATAAAAAAATTTCCATGTTTGACCACCTTAATTGATTCAAAACTTTAAAAAATTTAATTTTTCTCTTATTTTACTTATAGTAGAAGAAATATATAATGTGATACATCTTTGGGATTTAAAAAGTGATATATTTTTTTAAAGTTATAATTTTATTTTGAATTAGTGTCTCAAACAACACTTTATTTATGAATCCATTAGAAAATGAATAATAAAGAATTACTGAACTCGTAATTTGACAAACATTACATTTATGGAAAGATAAGAATAGTATTAAGAAACCCTCTTCATTTAATAAAATTTGGGTAGAAAAAAGTCACCAGACGAATGTTTGAAGTAAAAAAACACACAAGAACAACTCAAAAACATTTTTTTGGGACATTTTTTAAGTTGACCATGTAGGGTTGGTATCCAAAGAAATACTAGGCCTTATAAAGTTATTAATATTTTGGTTTGGTATCAGGATGGGTGGGAAAAAAAAGTCAAAGTAGATTTTGAAATTCTTTGAGGCATTTCAAAACTATGTATTGTTTGGATCCCTTATTTTTGGCACACCATGATCCTGCACATACCCTTTACTTGTTAGATCATCTACATATCAAGAATCACAATGTATGAAGAAATTCATTGATCTGTATACACAATTTTCAGGATAATGTATCAATGTAACTAAATCTAAAGTTTATGTTTTTTATACATCCCAATTGGTTACTCAAATAATAATCCATCTTCTTGGTTTTCCCCTTAATCACATGCCTTACACTTATCTTGGTGTTTCCATTTTTATGGGATTAAAAAAACCCTCTTATTGAAAATCTATGATTGATCATATTAAAAGTAGAATTAGTGCTTGGAAGGTTCGTTGGTTATCCCTCTCGAGTAGAATCTTTCTTATCAAAATTGTTCTCTCTTTCATTCCTAATTATTACTTCTCCATTCTACAAGCCCCCTTAGGTATCATCTCTCAAATTGAAACTTTAATCTATTCATTTCTTTGGTCAGATAATATGAATGGACAAAAGAAAATACCTCTAATTTCTATTCATGCCATGTCAACCTCTTATAGAATAGAAGGTGTCAGTCTTCCCAACATTACTAATAAAAATAGGGCTTTTGGTGCTTAACTTGTTTGCAAAATGTATGACAAATCCTCCACCAAATGGTGTTGTCTTTTACAAGAGAAATATTTAGATAACTTGGAACCTTCCAGAGTTCTTACTATGGTAAGAATATGACTTTTGGTTCTTAACTTGTTTGGAAAATGTATGAAAAATCCTCTACCAAATAGTTTCATCTTTTATAAGAGAAATATTTAGATGACTTGGAACCTTCTAGAGTTCTTACTATGGTGATCCCATAATAGTGGGTATCACTTTTGTGGCACGAACAAAATTAGAAATAGATGGGAATTTCCAATTTCCAATTTTTAGTTGTTTACACGAACATTAAGGAAACATTCACATGAACATTCCCTGCATTTATGCTCGCACAAAAATAATTAAATATAAATAGGCACATCCGCGTGAACATAAGTACTATAAAGGTTTGCACAAACATATGTTTTAAAAAAAAAATTGCTATTTTCTTAGAAAAAAAAGAAAAAAATGGTGTTTGGACCCTCAAAACTAGATCAAATGATCTCCTACTGTAAATCAATAAATGTCAAATTGTGCGCTTTGGGAAATATTTCCAAAAACTATAATTTTAATATGTATTATATTCATTAAAAATTTAAAAAATGAGTTTAACTCATTATAGGGATATTAATAATTTTATATCAACTGACTTCGACACTTCCAAAAAAATTGTAAATTAGGTCAATTTTTTTTGAAAAATCTCTACAAAATAGGGTACTAAGATAGCTTTCTATTACAAAAAGAAATTTTGATTTATGATATATTGAGTTTAAGTTATCCTTGTCAAAATGAACATGTGTCTGAATTATGATTGATGTCACTTCAAAACTTCATAAACCATACAATATTCAACCAAATGGATCCTCTAGATATCGATGTTACAAATCCAATATCAAAAAAATTACCTCATTGTCATTTATAGAAAAAAAGTTATGCTTGTCAAGGAGACTATCATTCTTTAAAAAATTTGATTTTTCATATGTACCACGTTTCGGGGGAGAAGAAAAATTTCACATAAAAAAATAAAAATAAAAATAAAATATATGGTTACAGAGTATGAGCAAAGTACTAGAAATCACTATTTTATGTCATCTTCAAATTATTCATAGTTTTAGAGATATAGTCACTTGAATATAAGGTTTATTTCAAAAATGTTGATTTTAGTGTCAAAATTTATCAAAAAGTGGTACCCACTATTCTGGGATTACCAACTATCCTAGACCAACCAAAGGGTTCTATCATTTTGGATTTCATGATGGCTTCTCAGGAAGTTATTACTTCATTCATATCATGGCAAGTGAACAATGGGGATAGTGTCAATTTTTGGTTTGATTCATGGTTTGATTCTTTCAAATAAGTATTACCTAATAGGAATGTTTTTATGTCTAATCAACTAGATTGCCTTTTCTAGGTTCTAGTTAAAGATTTTAAATACTCTTTTAAACAATGATACTTAGCTCTCCAATAACATAGCCATCCCAAGGAGAAAAAACATGTTTACCCTTATATTTACTTACTGAAGCATTAATAAGCTCAACAATTGATCTCTCTAATCCTTCTAGAAATTGAGGGATTGGCGATGATGGCTGTCTAAAAATTCTCTTGTTTCTTTCCCACCAAATTTCCCATACTATAGATGGATGGATGCACTTCCAAAGAAATGAAAATATTGATTTAGAATATAAGCTTAGCCATGCCTAGAATAAATCTAACAAATAGTTAGGTAATGACATATGGAAATTAAGCTTATTAAGAACAAAGTGCCAATAATCTTGGGCAAAAGGAAAATTTAATAGAGGTGATCTTTTGTTTCTATAACTTGAGACAAAGCACACATTTAAAGGGATTAGAAATATTCAATCTTTGAAGATCACTAATTAAAATTTATTTCTTTATTGCAATCCATGTAAAGCATCCTTCTTTTGGTAGAACTAAGCTATTCTAGTAGAATCTAAAAGCATGATATGTGGTCTTATTAGACTAAGTATCATTGTTTAAAAGAGTATTTAAAATCTTTAACTAGAACCTAGAAGAGGCAATCTAGTTATATTAACTCTTTACTTTCCCCACTTAACCTCCTTAATTTTCTCAACTTGATTAATATTATGAAAAAAGACTATGTTAAGAATAATGTTGATTCCTTCTCATATATTATTTCATAGTAAATCACGACTTCTCTATGATTTCACTTGTTTTTAGTTTTATGGATCTCACTTGTTCTTTTGAGATATTGTATGCAGTTTGGGGTCTTGGATTCCACTTGCATCAGATGGCTTTCTAATATCACAATCTTAGTTGGATTTTTGGATGAAGATTAATGATGGAAACTTTTATGACAGTTTTTGGCTTGGCTCTTGGTTTTTTCTCCGATAGTAAATAATGAATTGTATTAATATGAGTTTTGGACTCTTTGTAATCACACTATTCTTGATTTGAGAATCTCAAGGACAAGATTCATTAGTGTTGATAGATATTCTCTCTTGATGCAATTTATCTTCTTATGCATCCTTTTTGTATTAGGCAATGACCAAAGTTTTTCTTTTCTAGTTGTGTGTGTAGAAATGAGGTTGAATCTCCTTATAAAGAGTTTAACTCTACCTAGGGTTTTCGATTTTCGAACATGCAAAGTCCTCTCCTTAAAATAAACTTTAATTATTTAATCCTTTCATGCACACTTAAAGAACTTTTTAATTAAAATATTCTTCTATTTGCTTTTCCTCCACTTTATCAATTAGTGCAAGAACTATTTAAAATGTAGTCTATTATTTAAATTAATAATAATAATTAAAGCTCATTATTTAAATGCAAATCAAATTCAATTATTATTAATTAAATAATTATAATAAAATAATATTTAATCTTTAATCTTTTAATATTCTGATTCTCATTTTATCCAACTTCTTAAATTAGAATTTTGAATTAAATCTTTTAAACTGATGCACATATTTAACTAATTTCTAATTAATCAAATATCATCATATTCTAATTTCTCTTTAACTAATTTTCCAAAATAGACTTCCAAATTAATCTTTTAAATTAAAGCATATATTTAATTAGTTTTTAATTAATTAAATATTCTCATATTTTAATATTTTCTTTTTAATCAAATAATATTTAATAATTCTCAATATTATATGACTAACTGAAATATTATAATTAAATAATTTACAAAATAAATCACATAGTCAAATCCACATAATAACAATATTAAAAAAACTGGACAAAACTCAAAAGTAAAAAACATGGCCAAAGATAAACTCATGGGTTTTAAAAGGGTGGAATGTAAAATACATGTCCTCCTTCTCAGGATAAGTAATTATGATATGATTGGGATTGGACCTAAATGTTATCTCCTCATTCTTACCATTGAGTTATTGCGATAGGGCATGCTCATCCTAGCAATTTAGGGAAGTCGATACCGAATACCTACAATCTATATAAAAGATGAGCATGTACATATACATATATGTCTAAGCTAAACAAGCAATGGAATGGAGTGGTACATCGTGTAGATCCCAACTAGCAAGTAACTATGACTCCCTCCCTTAACCACATTAGACACATTATATAGAAATGAAAGACAAACACGCACACCATACACATGCAAGTATTGGGTTAAGTACTATAATACATCTTGAGTACAAATTATCACATATTCAAACATGGAAACTCATAATTAGGTAAAAGCACAAAATTGTGTCACCCTTTGGGATATCTTGGAGGGTTTTGGCCGTAACTCTTTTGGCTATAGGGGTTTCAACCGTAACTCTTACAGTCATATGTGTGTGGCACTTTCTCGTGCCTACATGGCCGCTAGGGTTACGGCCGAAACCCTTACAGCCAAAAGGGTTATGGTTGAAAGGGTACAAGATAGTATCAATAGGATGAAAATGCTTTTGGAGGTTATTTCAACTGTTGCAAATTCTAGATTTTAAGGAGCAAATTAGGGTGTTTTTGGCCATAAGTGGTAGGTGGTTTTTGTTTTGTTTTATTTTGTGAAGTTGTTTTTTAGTTATTATATGCTAGTATTAGTTAAATTAATTGTATTTTAAGTGTTTTAGTAGTTGATTATTTAGATTAGTTAAATTTTTTTATATAGTTAGATCATATATTAGATAAAGAAATATATAGAATTTTTTAATTAAATATCTACTTAATCATAAATGTAGATTTTACATCAAACATAGAAAACTCAAGTTGAGACCTAGATAACTAAATTAATTACATTTGAGAAATCATTAACATGGTACAAACCTATATAGATAACTAACATGTAGTCAAACATTAGGTATAACTAAACTATAATAACTTCTACTTGTTCAAACTTGAAAACTTAAAATTTAACCAATTTGAGACTTAGAAAACTTGGAAACTATAATAACATGCAAGTACATGAAACTTAGAAAACTTGTTCAAACCTCAAGATAGCTAAAAATTAGTTAAATTTTAGAAAACATTAACATAGAAAACCTATGTAGTTTAACATGTAGTCAAAAATTAGGTAGAAGAAAGTTGACATAATTTTGAAAATTAGTTTTTTATCACACATACACATGTGCATATTTTTTGTTCACATACATGAACTAGATACATAAAGTTGATATATATTTAACATGTGTGTTAAGTAAAATGATGATCAATATTTTTTGGTTACATTCAACTTTTCATGTATATATACATACATATTTTAAATTAAATTTAACTTTTAGTTTTATATGTACTTACATATATCTTAACTTTGTATTTATAAACATAGATCTTCTTCACATATCATTATGGCATCTGGTACTGGTGGTGCACCTGTGTTCTTAGGGGAGGCTAGTGTTTAGGGGGGGGGGGGGGTCATAGTGTTGAGTCAGGTATAGCACGTAGACCTACATCATCCTCTGACAAGAGACATCATTTATTTAGATATACAGTTGCTAGGTTATCTCGTGCTATAGAGTTTCTTGATTTTACTCTTTTGGCTTCTACCACTCTCCCTAATAGGAAAAATATTATTTCTATGAGAGATAAGTTATTCCATATGATTCAAAAGATAGAGACATAAAACCCATATGATGATATCAGTATTGAGACTTTTTACTCTTCCCTTTCTCGCAGTGTCGCTTGCACTATGAAGTATACATAGATTGATAAAGTGGTCTCCACCACTATGGTGAAAATTATGTTTCACTTTTATACAAATAGGTAAAGGGTTAGAGGTTATTCAACTATGAAGTGTATAGATTATCTCATTGCACCATTTATATATCCTCCCTAGTTAGCTTCTCATCATAGGTGGCCACAGAGAGTTTCCTCTTTATTTTTGCAAACAATTATTTATAGAATTTCATCTACATCATGATGTAGATTATATAGATTTTCTAGGTCATGTTGGATGGGGCCTCAATAGATTATTAGAGAGATTTACACTTGTATACACCCCTATTTCCATTAATAAACATACAATGGTGGGTCTAAACCTTATGGTCTTGTTGAGAAATACATAGATGGTTGTTGTGCGTATGACTATTCTAGATGATACAGTTAGGACTCATATCTATTCTAGCATTTCCATAGTTGTTATGTAGTTCTAGGAGATGTCTTCAGATCAATGTGGCAGATATATGTTACGATCTTATGGTACCATTTTGACAGCTACGTCCTCTAGCACAAGAGTTGATGATGTGTATGCAATAGCAGATATACCATCTCTACTAGAGGTTTCTTCTATATCAAATGTGGATGCATTGTGTTTTATGGCATCCTATTTAGAATCTAATCTTCTTGGTTCATATCAGGCATTATTGACAATCACGAGGATTCCTCTTAGTGAAATTGGTGGACACATCAACCATTTTCTCTCATGCATAGTAGGATCATAGGGTTCACAAAGATAGAAGGATATCCCTATACCTTCTACAGCACCCGCCCCCACACCTACTTAGAATCTTGTAGCACCTACTCCTACACAAGGTCCTATAGCACTTATCCCCCCACCTACTAAGGATCTTGCACCACCTCCTACAATACCTGCCATACTCAAGCCCCCATAGTATGGCATCATATAATTACCACTATTCTTTACGATGAGATGGTCAACCTGGACCAGGCTACCTTACCACTACATGATTCATATATCAATTAAATTGGTAAAGCATTACATGATGCTATGGTAAATATAAATTTATATGTTTAAATTTATTTTTTTACTATAATTTACACTTATAAGTTTAACGTACTTGAGATTTTATACATGTACTTAGAGACATACGTATATTCTAGTGATTCAATATAATTTGTGTACATACATGTGTTCTATAGGGTCTTAGTGATAGTATGTTGCATTTTGGAGATCTTGAGACCCCAACAGATCCTACACGACACAAGTCATAGGAATATTACTTTTGTTTATACACACACACACACACACACACACACACACACACACACATGATATTTAATACATGCACATACCTAATTTTATAATATAATAACTTTCTTTCATTTGACACAGTGTTTAGACCCAGATTGTAGAGCCTTTTGGGGACATGGATCTGGAGGGGGATGTGGTTAATCTTATTTTAGATGTCTATTTCATTGATGTTAGGACATTTTATATACATAGATGTTATTTCAGATACTTTCATATGGAGACCTCAATGTTGTTTATATGTTATTTGGATACATTTGATGTGGTATTTTTGAGACATTTGATGTGGTATTTTGAAGACATTTTATATGTTATTTGGATACATTTGATGTGGTATTTTAGAGGCATTTGATGTGGTATTTTGGAGACATTTTATATGTTATTTGGATACATTTGATGTGCGATTTTAGAGACATTTGATGTGGTATTTTGGAGACATTTTATATGGTATTTTAGATACATTATTTCATAGATGTGTTATTTTGTAGATGTACATGTTATGTTCATGTCTAATGTTCATGTCTTATGTTAATGTCTTATGTTCATGTTGAATGTATTTATGTTTTCAATATTCATATTTTTATTTCATAGATCATGTGTTATTTTGTACATCTGTCACAACATTTAGTCAATGCATTTAATACATATTTAAGAACATATTTAGAGCACTAGTAAAGAATACATGTGTTACAACATTTAATCAATAAATTTAATACATATTTAAGAACATAACTTAGAGTACATTGGTAAAGAATACATGTATTACAAAATTTAATCATACAAACATAAGGAATGTAATTTATGTGCTATAGAATCTAAAAGAGTGTATTTAATCAGTAAAGGGGTTGTCCTGATCAGATGTCTTAAGGGGTTGTCTTAAGGGGAGGTCCTAAGGGGAAGTCTTAAGGGGAGGTCATAAGGGGAACTCTTAGAATGGAATGTCTTAAGGGGTTTTCTTAAGGGGAAGTCTTATGGGGAGGTCATAAGGGGAAGTCTTAAGGGGAGGTCATAAGGGGAACTCCTAGAATGGGATGTCTTAAGGGGTTGTCTTAAGGGGAAATAGATTATGGGGAGGTCTTAAAGAGAAGTCTTAAGGGGAGGTTGTAAGGGGAGGTCATAAGGGGAACTCCTAGAATGGGATGTTTTAAGGGGTTGTCTTAAGGGGAAGTCTTATGGGGAGGTCATAAGGGGTTGTCTTAAGGGGAAGTCTTAAGGGGAGGTCCTAAGGGGAAGTCATAAATTGGTATGTCTTAAAGGGTTGTCTTAAGGGTAGGTCTTAAGGGGAAGTCCTAATGGAATGTCTTAAGGGGTTTTCTTAAGAGGAAGTCTTAAGGGGAGGTCCTAAGGAGAAGTCGTAATGTGATGTATACATATATATACATCAAACCATACAAAAAATATAAATAACATTACAATTTCATAATTTTTACCATATATCCAAGATCCATGATCAAATTTATATAAATATATAAAACATATATCTAAGATGTGTATGTAGTAAATATGAAAGTATGAGAGCTATATATAGAAAATAAGTACAAATAGCTAAACTAGAGCTCCACAAACATTGTATTGTTAGGATCCTCTCTATTTTTAATTATCTCTAGAATATTTTCATGTTCTTCAATAAATAGTTTCCACTTTTTATTTCCATGATGTCCTCTTCTTGGTATTGTGTCAAACTACAACTTGGTCGCTATAACATGGTTACTATATTGCAAAACCTTTTCTCTAGGAATGTATTCAATAAATTCAATACCACTGTCAGTTATCCTATTTTGTTGATAATATGTTCCTTCAAAAACAACTAATCCATGACTGTCCATTAGCATCTATAGTTCCTTCTAGCAACTAGTGTTTTGCTTTTGTGCATCTTACAAGATAATAGTCTACATTTTCTACATTATCTACTAAGGCTTGGACAACAAAAATATCTCCTGCATGTACATAACAATATGCGTGTTTGTAAAGTGAAAAATTATATATATACATATACATATAAAAGCTTATTTTAATGAAAATACATTTGTGTCATGTGTCTGTGTGTGTGCACATATGCGTAAACTTGCCATAACTAAATTAGAAACATGCTCATAATCAGCTAAATATATAGGATCATGAATGTCAATGGCAATGTCAGCATCTTCAAAAGGAGGCTTTCTAACTATGCCCTTCAAATCCCAATGTGAGGCATATCCATTCACAATATTTTCACATACACTCATTGGATT
Organism: Cupressus sempervirens; assembly: GCA_028749045.1. Lineage (NCBI taxonomy): Eukaryota > Viridiplantae > Streptophyta > Pinopsida > Cupressales > Cupressaceae > Cupressus > Cupressus sempervirens. The sequence continues at coordinate 226,762,341 of CM053787.1, read as the reverse complement.
TTCTTTCATCCAGTCATCACAAAAACATGATTTCTCTCATACTTTAATCATTGGAGGTTTGTGGTGTCCTGTAGTCACCACTTGATGTAAACTTCTAATACCATAAATTGTTTGGCAATTGTAAGGATTAGATCGATCTATATCTGTTACAAATATGGACAATTTAATTAAAAACTTGAATTATAAGAATATACACACGTATATTATATCAAATAAATAAATAAATAATATTTACCTTTCGCTTCCCAAAAATAATGCTTATTGTATTCAGTATCTTGAGTAGCAAAATGATCTTTGCACCATTCAATAATTTTATTCGTAGTCTCTATCCTACTACCTGAATGTGTAACATCCATGTGTATATATATATGGATATAGATATAGATATATATATAGATATAGATCTCTAAAGAGAATCTATACATGTATATATGTTATAAGTAGATCAAGAACACAGTAAATGTATGTACACATGTACTTGCAACTTCATGTTGTCGAAGTGCACATTTTATAAATGCTCCTACTCCATTGTGCTCCCGTTTTCCATGTCCACTTTCAAAGAAGTTTCACTAAAAACCTAACATTGCTTCTAGCATGTTGCATGGCTAACCAATTAAATGCTTTTGTAGATTTAAATTGTCATGTGAGTTCATGAAATCAGATTACTAAAAATAAAATTATATATAAATCAAATTAAAATATGTGTACAAATCAATGTAAGTTTTAAATTTAAAGTTAAATAAAAATGTAGACATACATACACTAACCTAGACAACCATCGCAATAGATCCATTGCTCTAAAACATTTATTCCATGATTTCTAAGATCTTAAGAGAACATTTCCAAACAATGAGTGACATAGCTCCTATCATGAACTCTATCATCACTAATATAGAAATGAACCTCCTTGATGATAATGCATTTACTTTCCTCTGAACTTTCTATCTCATCCACATCAAATTATGCATGTCTATAAGGCACCTGCACAAATATTGCAACTTGTTTAGAATGAAAATATTGCCCTTGAAGCTCTGTTTGACCTGAAAATGTATAGTTTTCAAAGAATTCTAAAACTAAAAGAATACAACTAGGTGGAAAATAATTTTTTGAATCATGAAATTGTTTAGCCTGCCATTGTGCACCATGGCAATGTAGGATATGTGCATATATCAATGGACATAACTTGTTCATAAACTCATCATATCCTAATTCACTATCCTTCAATAAAAAAAAATTGGATTCAACTCATGTCTTATTTTGGTACGTCTCATATCCATATCTCATCCATGAAATTGATTTCAATTCATCAATCTTCTCAATTTGCAGTGAAAATTTAGATAAATCTACATAATTTGGACATTGATTTATGATGCATTGTACTTTGAACTCATCTAAATCTTCTAATTTATCACATAATATAGACTTCACAAATTGTGCCAATAGTGGCATGTTGTGATGGTTAAGTTGTTAAGTTGTTATCCTTGCCATCAAGGTTCAAATCTAATGGGGATGAGGTCCCATGTTTGTGGACTTACTGGTTCATAGCTCCAGGTCAAAGCATTTACCTCTCTAAAAAATAAAAATAGACTTCACAAATTGTGATGTACTGCTAAGGATGACCAAATTTGGATTAGGTACTGCCATAACTTTTTTATATGATTGCAAATGTAGAACAAATTCAACATGGTTTTGACAACAAAAAGTTTCACATGTCTTATTTATGCATACAAAGGAAGGATGTAGGCTCTCAAACATTCTCTGACATATTTTCACATTTGAAAATTCTTGCTTGAATGTTTGAAATAATTCACTTTGTGTTATATCTATAAAATGTTTTGGATGTTCAATTTTTCCCCCTATCTCTTAATCTTTAATTTGTATAGTATCACATCTATTGGAAGAAACACAAGATGATGTGGTCCAAAATTCAATAACCTATCTTTTTACATCTTCAAAAATTCTATCTTTTTTAGGAACTCTACAAATATTCACCCAAGTATTCTCAATTTTTTCATCTAGCATATTTCTCCTCCTAATGTATCTTTGAACAATTCTTTTAGGTATATGTAGTAAATCAAAAATTGCATGTACTTATTTTCTATGTGTCAACTTTCTGCTAGATATAGTAGTCATCAACACTCTATGTGCAATGCTTAAATTGCCTCCTCGATTTGTGTTGTCAATTTTGTTATAAGCAATTTGCAAATTTTCAACTATTGTTTTATTAACATTATGGGCATGGTTTTTCCTATTATCAACATCCAACAACTCCAAAATAGCCCTCATATCCTTTCTCCTAAATAACTTGAGAAATAATTGTGCCTTTCCAAATATACTTTTGTTTTTGAAATATTCATCCCACATGTTTTGGCAATTCTTTTTAAAAGTGTTCTCTTTTACCATTTCTATAGATGGAATTTGACTAAAAAGTAGGTCCTCATCCAAATCCATCAAATTTCCTACACCTAATAATATATTTCTATCATTAGAACTACCAATTTGTTCATCTTCATGAATCTCATCCTCTTCATGAATCTCATCTTCTTCATTAACTTTAGTAGGTTGGTTTTGATTACATTTTGTATGACCTTTCATTTCATCATCTCTTATTCTATCACATTTTCTTGGTCTAACCTTTTTATTACCCATTCAATACTTTGACCTACAAGAAAATATTTTAATTTAGATTCCACTAGAAATATATTTCAATACTTCAATAGAAAGTACATAAAAATAACTAGGTAAAAAAAATACCTTATTGACGATCCTTTGTAATTGTCATTAAACTCTAGACGAAACAATTGATAAACACAGCTTCAAAAAATATTTATTTGTGAAAATGCTCCTTTAAATTTTGCAATTTACTATGCAATTATTATAAATTGAAATTAAAATAAAATTATTTTATATGAAACTACCAATGTAACCACTAGTGGTTTTTTTGGGCACCTTCCAAAAATGACAATGTTAGTGTAGTACTAATTCTAAATTGACATGTTATGTCAGCAGTCAAATCAACAACCAAATAGATGGAAAATTTTCTCTCAAGCCTATATTCACCATATTGGGGCCTCTACCACCCATGGTACCATCAACATCATTCCCATAATGTCTATTTCTACGAAAAAGAACCTCTTGCACTAGTGACTTTGTCAAGTCCTGGATGATTTCCTCCCAACATTTCATCAACCCAAATCAATTTTCCAATATACAATAAACCATTAACACAACCAATAAAATGAGACCTAAATATAAAATAAATTTCTTTGGACATCCTTACAACTAATGTCCTTTTTTGTATGAGTTCTCATAGAATAAACAAGAAAAACTCCGCATGGATTGAGAGTATCGAACTAGGGCCTAGGAGACTTACTAGGAAGGTTTCAAGCTATGATTTTAGATAAACTATAAGATCAATCTCATTTGCCTATTAATATGAATCTAGTTACATTATTTGAAAATAAGATTATCCTACACATCCCACTTGCAAATAAATGTAATGGACACCCCTGTTTGGTAGCCAAAATATTTGTACCTTATGTTTGGTTATTAGGGATAATGTGAAATAATTTTCATGCTTCATTTATGAAGGTTTTGAATAATTTGGTGTACTGATTTAATTACGACTCATATTTGAGGGAATATCATAAACAATTGATGCAGCATCAATTTTATAATAGTAGTTCCTTTATTCTTATAAATTATATAGAATGATTAGTAAATAAATTTTAAATTTTTTTCCCTTGTCTTTCCTCAATGTTATATAATTTTTACATGGTAGAGTTTACTGACACTGTAGAGGGAGTTCATGGTTGGGCAAAGGGCCATAGTTATGGGTTTTATGGAAAAGATAGAACATTACTATGCTTAAGGATATGGAGTAACTATGTTCATTTTTTCTTAATATATAGTTAGTCCATTCACCCACTAGTCACCATCATTTCTATTTATCATTTTTATAATTATATTTGTGACAACATTTCTATTTATCCTTGGCCTTTAGACATTTTCTCATTCTCTCCACTCCCCTTAGTTCTAACTATTGTTTGCGATTCATTATCTTAGAATCTTCTAAAATGGTTTGCCAAAAATGTCAAATATAAATCATTACATTTTTTTCATAGACCTTCTTGAGACTCCAACCCACTAAATACTTGCAAAATATCTCAAACAAACACCCTTCAATATTCATTGCTCAAATCTTCCTCACATTGCCTTCTTGGTAGCTTAGAAACCTATTGGCTCTTAGCCATCCTAACTTGACTTCAGGTTCATCTCTATAATAAAACTTTGATTCAATGATCATTCCAAATGGTACTTCAAACATGTCACAACACTCCAAAGCCTTTGTGACACTTGCATAATTAGATTATTACTAACTATCCCAAATCCATTAGACATTCTACATATATTCTCTTTTAACCTTTGACCCTTATCTAATTCCAAATGGATACTCTCTATGTCATCTCCCAAGACCCTTATCACATTCCAATGACAACATATTTTTACCCATCTAACACAATCCCTACAGATATAATCCAACTTATACAACAACAATTAGTTGTAAAGACTATAAAAATGATAGCTTATCTTAGGGTCACACACATTTGAACCTCTTTCCTTGATCATCCCTTTATCTACTTAGCAACATTATTTCTATTTATCATTTTCATAATATAATTTTTATATTATTTCATTTTACCCATGGCCTATAACCCTATACTCATTCTATTTACTCCCTTCAATTTTAACTATTGTTTGTGAGTAGCTTTCTTAGCATCTTGTACAATAGTTTTCTAAAAAGTATCATATAATTCATTTTGATTGACAATTTATGGTATTTAGTTGCAAAGGAATATAATTTTACCCTAAGATTCTTTTTCATCCACCTATAAAAATAAAAATTTTCACCAATGCATGAGTCAAACTTCCTCTAAAAAATGATTGATAGCCCAACCTTAAATCCATCCAATCTTTGGAAACAACATTCGTTAACCAATTTCCTAAAATAATGTTATGTTATTCATATATTCTCATACAACATATGTATTTGTTGTCACTGAGATTTTGTTGTTTTTTTGGAAAAAATTTCATACAAAAGTAAAATTGCAAGGGATTACCATAATAAATTACCTTATGACTCTTTAATTATTTGAAAAATGGCCTTTTCATCGATCCTAAAATATATTTAGAAAAGTATGGCTATGATTCAAAGACCTATTATTTTCTATAACATCTACTCATTATTAATTTTAGATAATTACGGTTATATCTCACAAGGGATATGATTTAAGCTAAAAAAATTGTAGGGATTTTTGCACCTCAACATATTGTTAGAGTAAAAAACTATGCAACTCCACTAAACATAAATTATGGTCCTAAATATTTTTCTTAACCAAGCTTTTTGGGTTATTTTTCTAAGTATTCAAGAGAACCACAGAGCTCTAGTATGGAAGTTTACCTTGTTTACAATGGTCCACCCTAATTTACTGGAATTTATTTCTACAAACATTATCATTTATTTAGTTTTCATTGAAACATTGGACATTTTTAATCACCATCCTCTCCGAGTGAGCATCCTCCTAGAGAGTTTCATATTAAAATATTGGATTTTATGAAAACACTTAAAAGCTTTCAAGAAAATTAAATTGACCCATTTAGTTTGGGATGCATGGTTCTTAATTTTGTGATTTTAAAATTTTGGTGCACAAAAACATCTTACATCCATTAAATATTCATCTCTCATGCACTTTTCAAATCAATTTTAGCACCTTATGTATTGTGTAAAATTTTCATCCATTCTATGTTTTAGCTTAGTAACAATTACAAATTCTACAAAAATTAACTTTTAAATTGTAATTTGATGAATGTCGATATCATCACCATGTCATAGAGATCCCATTTGGCACATACAATGTGGGGATACTACTAATTGTAACGTGGGTCAACTATATGTGTATTTTTGTTGTGGAACACATTTTCTAGATACTATATTGAGGATGTATTTGGAATTTACCATGAAACCTAAGGGAATATCTAATGTTTTTTTATGAAACTACTAGAAAATCCTCTATAAAAAAACTTGTGTCTAAGGGTTTTGTTGGAAATATAAGAGGAGCAACTGAGAAGTGAGGGGTGAATCAGTTACCACAAAAATAAATCCCAGATCCCTTAGATGTCAATACAAAATATAAACTTTGTTGAAACTATTGGTACTGGGTTAATACATAGGCACTTGGTTAACACTAACAATATGTTGTAACTCGACAAGCACCATAATATCAACTATTACTCAAAAAATACTGAATATGGTGCAGATCTTAAGATATTATCTATGATTAGGGTATGTGCAAGATCATGGTCAACCAAACTATACCCTTAACTAGTAATGAAAAATTAGAAAATTAGGGTTATGTCAACTTGACGTGCAATTTTGAAATTGTTATGAACTTTTTATCAAAAAGTTGAGAGAAAATAATCTCTAGGAAATTGAATTTAGTTTCTAAAATAATAGACCTTATCTGAAAAAAAAAGAAAAAATTGATTGGTCAATTTTTTTAATTTTAATGCAATAGTACAAAATGTTCAAGACAAAAATAAGAACTAGACATATGTCTGACCACCTTAATCAAAATCAAATAATAATATTTTTTAATAAGATTCTATATATAAGAATTGGACTCATACCCAAATTTGACACATATTTTTGCCTATTTTCATTCTAAAGAAATAATTAATTGTGCATTTTCTACTATAGTATTTTTGGAATTACAAAATCTTGTGTCTGATCACCTTAATTAATTCAAAACTCTATAAAAAATAAAATTCCTTATAGTAGAAGTATAGAATTTGATGCATCCTTTGGATTTCCAAAATGTTGTACCGTTTGAAAGTTATAATTGTTTTTTAGTTAGTGTGTCAATCAACACTTTATACATAACTCCGTTAGAAAATAAATAATAATTACTTACTAAACTCATAATTTGACAAGCATTAAATTTATGGAAAGCTAAAATCATTCTTAAGAAACCCTTTTCATTTCATCAAATTTGGTGGAAAAAATGTTGTAAGATACATGTTTGAAGTAAAAAACAGACAAGAACGAGCCAAAAATACATTTTTTGGAACATTTTTAAAGTTGACCATGTAGCATTGGTATCCAAAAATATACTAGGCCTTATAAAGGTATTAATTTTTTGGTTTGGTATTAGTATGGGTGGGGAAAAAGTTGGAATAGATTTTGAAATGATTTCAGGTATTTCAAAACTACATATTTTTCAAATCATACCTTTTGACACACCATGATCCCGCACATACCCATTAACCTTAATTAACTTAAATGAATAAACATAAAAGAAATAGCATGAAAATAGGTGACACCAAGATTTAACGTGGAAACCCAATTTGGGAAATATTACCAATTGCAACTAGGTACTCCTTTTCACTCTTGTGAAGTGAGCCCTATTAGGAGCCAACTCTATTAAAGGTTACAAAACATATTGTTAGGTGTGACCCTATTAGAGAATTTTATCAGCCTATTAAGAGTGGCCTTGTTACAAGCCTTTGGACACTCCAATCTAGAAATTGGACCTTTTTAGAGGAATTGGAAAATAGCTATTAAGCCAACTCAGTTAAGAGATTTGATATACTGCTAAAATTGTTAGAGAGTAACAATGATATGACCTGATTTCTTATGCAGCTATATTGCTGGTTTGAGATCTCAATTTTTGCTTGAATACTTGATCACTCCTGATCGAATGTATCTTTTTAGCTCCTCAAGGACTTCTAATTTGCTTCCTCTAAGCATGTTCTTATCTTCCACACATTCTTACACATTTAATCCTCAACTTGAACTTATACTTATATGAAGTATACATTGTCAAGTCAACTTGAATACAACTTAGAATGATTAATATTCATTTTCTCAATCGGTTGGAACCAACAAAGAAATATATTAAACTCAATATGCCAAAGAAAGAAAATCCTTTGTTAGTCTACCCTTATTTGTACATATTAAAACTTAAATGATTTTCCTGTGTTAACCAAGTGAACTCAGTTAACACTACATCTTTCATAAACTTCCTTTGGTAACCAAGTGAGCTTGGTTAACACTGGTTCCATCCAAATTTCCTTTGTTAACCCAGTGAGCTTTGTTAAAACTCAACTTGTCGAAACATCTCTTCAACACCCAAGTGAACTTGATAGACACTATCTTATGAACTTAGAAAACATTGGAATGCTCGGTATACATAGGAAATTATATTCATCACCTGAGTGAGCTTGGAATACACTAACTGGTAAAGATATGACATTTTGGATAACATTGTTACCACATTTTGTTTGCCCCGCTAAATTTCAAAATTCAAATGTTACCCCGCCCAACGGTCACCTCCCCAATTAGTAATATTTTAATACCCATGGGAATATTAAATACCAAGTTTCGAACCTTATAACATATGTTTTGTGGCCCGCAAGTTCTCTACCGTCAGATCAAGGCAAATCAACGGATGGTGCCATCATGCTATGGGGAAGCTGCGCGAGATTTATGATGGCGACACAGTGCCTTGACGACACATTGTGTTGGTGGGTCCACATTCAGCAAAAACATCCCAGTGTTCGGCGGGTCGAAAAAGTTTCACGATGGACCGAAAAGTGTTCACGGCGGCAGGCAAGCATGTTCTAACGGCCGAAAGTCTCAAAAATGGTAAGGTGCCATGTCACCAATAAAAAACCCATGATTTTTTTGTTGGCGATATAGCACCCAAATGGAAGATCAGATCGACAACAAGAGCGATCAGACAGTTGGGTCCCATTTGTACCTCATCTACACAGTTAGAAAGCTTGGCACCATGGTGTCGAATCAGAGGGAGCCACGTGCAAATCAGAGGACATGTCATCAGTTGGGCGCTATGGCGCTATGGGAATTTGACCTCGATTTTCTCATAGCGACATGGTGCCTAGTCAACACGTGGCCACTCTGTGCGGTCAAGTCTTGGGTCTGCTAGGTCGGGGCTTCAAATGGCCGATAGGGAGGTGCCAAGTGTATGTGTACTCAGAGTAAAGCGTTTCATAGGCCTAGCAATTTTTAGAGGAAATGATGTGCAGAGTATGACATGGTTTTGATCGCCAGATTGAGACTGATCTATGGTGGGTTCCATCGCGCTATGAGGAACTGCTCGAGAGATAACATTAGCGACATAGTGCCCTAGTGCCACATGTCCTGGTGGGGCCATATTTCCATGTAGCCAGTGCAGTAAAGAGGGACAGATCTTTCATGGCCGTCAGATCAAGACGATCAATGACAGGTGCCATCATGCTATGAAGAAGCTGCATGATGTATACGTTGGCGACATAGCACCCTGATGACATGTGTCTCAATGGCTTGGTTAGGATTGACAATCAGTTGGTAGTTAGTGTAATCGTCATAGTTAGCGTTAATATTCGAAGGGTGGCGTTGTTAGTTCAATGAAGGTGGTCAACCGCGAGAGGACTCCCCAAGTGGTAGAATGGAGAGAGATGATTGGCCCACATGGCCTAGCTAGCATATAGAGTTGAGTTTACTTGTTTGATTCGCTATTTCATGAACCAAAAATGATAAAATTAGGAGTCTTCGCTATGGATTTGATTTCGCAATCAATTGCCACCAACTCAGAATGAATACAGGATACAGAAGGACCTTCCATCACTATGCAGATCTATCTACTGTGTCAAGATCATTCATTGGCGCCGCTTCTATCTACTTGAGGCATTTCTTCAGTTGAATACCTAATTTTGTACCTCAGAACCATGCTCGAGTATGATCTTTGATCGAATATTTTTGTATGGGAGCTTGATGGAAGTAATTGAACAGTTAATGCAGAGCCAACTTCCTCAGTTATGCCTGAACTATAAAGGAAAATTTTGTACATTTCTAAAAAAAAAAACCCCTTCTCTGTTGTTCTTTCATATTGCTCTGTAATTCTCAGTGTAAAATTCCCTGTGCCTCTGAACTATATGATTTTCTATTTTATCTCCTTCAGCCATTAATGTGTATGTGCATCCTTCTTGCCTCTCATTGGTGCATTGTTGAGATCTGTAGCCTACATACTGTATCTATTTTTGCCTATTGGATAATATATAAGTGAGATTCCTCTTTCCTTGTGTTATTCAGTTTGGTTTCCTGATATGCATGTGGTTATTAGATCAAAACAAGTCTGTATGTGTATATCCTTAGTTTCGTTCTAGTTCAATAGTGCATACATGGGCAGAAATGGGTCTGAATACTCTATTTTTGTGCATCACCTCCGTAGTTTAGGTAGGGTAGAGTTATTTTCTACATCTCCTTCTTCCCCTTTTCTTTTTGATAGAAGTTAGGTGTGCCCTGATAGTAAGAGGAAGCTGGCCTTCTCCAAAGACTCAACCTTGCAGTTCAAGTCCCACAGCTTGGAGGTTGTTTCCATGTTTCACTAGGTTGTCCTCACGCATAGGCCTTGGACAAGGGTTCAAACCTAAGTGACAACAAACATCAAAGACAATATACAATTGATCAATCATTTTGAACAATCTCCCTGTTTTGCATTCATGGAAACACAACATGTCATAATAAAATAAAATTTTAGAGAAAATTAAAGTAAGGAAAATATCTTTAGTTTCATTATGATTCTCATCCATAAGAACTCCCTCTATCAATGTGAGCTTCCTCTGACTTTAGTTTCACCCTCTGTCAGCAAAATTTGTCTTCAACATCTTCTTCTGATAACAAGCTCTCCCTCTTTGATATCAAACCTAGTTCTTCCTCTTCAAACAAAATTTATGTGATATGACTATGATAGTAAACTCTCCCTTTTTCACATCGTATTCCAAAGACAATATTCAATGAATATCAATGTACCTTATGTACTAATTCATATGCAATCTTCCCTTTCATTAGTACATCAACTGATCGATCTTCAACATGCTCTGGTTGATGCATCACTAAAATTAATTTAGTGAGCTTCAGATAGGGGAATAACCCCTAACTTACCTCTTAGATACAAGAATGCATCCTTAGGTAATAGTTTTGGGAAGATGTCTACAATTACTTCTTTAGTATTCACATATTCCAATATAACCTCTTTGTCTTGCACCAATTCTCTCAAAAAATGATATTTTTATTGTAATGTTCTTGGTCTTGGTATACATCACGTGATTCTTTGATATATTAATTGCATGGGTGTTATCATAGAAGATAACCATTGGATCCTTGATTTCTACCTTCATACCTTCCAATGGTTTCTCAAGAACCAAACAACATTGGAATAATTAATTACTTCTGCAACATACTCTACCTTTTCTATAGACTGGGAAATGTAATTCTTCTTCTTACTTGTCCAAGACACTAGTCCCTTACCAAGAAAGAATGCTCCACCACTGGTGCTCTTCCTATCATCAACACTTCTAGCCCAAGCTACATCAATGAAGGCTTTTGAATCAAAATTGCCTCCTTTCTTGTACCATAATTCATTGTCTTTAGTACTCTATAGATACCTCATGATTCTCTTTATTGCCATCATATTATTTTCTTTAGGATTAGCTGAAAATCTTGCCACCATGCCAACTGCAAGAGAAATATAAGGAATATTATGTACAACATACCAATTTTTTCCAATCATTGATCTATATGTGGTCTGATCTACCTCCTTGGAATTATCATTTTTGGAAAGCTTATGTCTAGTAGACATAGGTGTTCCAACTAGTCTTGAATCCTTCATTCCAAATTTCTTTAGTATCTCCTTGATATACTTGGATTGAGTAATGTTGATATGATCTTTCCCTTGTTGAATCTGCAAGCCAACAAATAATTTGATCTCTTCAGACATTGACATCTGAAATTCCTTGCTCATTTACTCTAAAAAAGCTTTACATAAATCATCATTTCTAGTAAACAATGTATCATCCACAAATATTTATGCTAACACAATCTTCTTGTCTAGGATCTTGCTTGAGACCATACAATGGTTTTTGTAGTTTACAAACCATATCCTTTTTGCTAGGATCTACAAAATCTTCAGGTTGTTCTATGTAAACTTCTTCCTCTAGAATTACATTCAAGAATGTAGATTTACCATCCATTTGATACACTTTAAATCTATTAAATGAAGCATAAGAAAGTAAGGTCCTAACACCTTCTAATATTGCAATAGGAGAAAACGTTTCACCATAAACAATACCTTCCTCTTCAGAATAACCTTTGTGTACTAACCTTGCTTTGTTTCTTGCAACTTCTCCATTTTTTTTCATCTTATTCCTGAAAACCCACTTTGTGTTAATTTCGTTCTTATCCTCAGGTCTAGGAACAAGAGTCTAGGTCTTATTCCTTTCTATCTATTATATCTCTTCATTCATTACTTCAATCCAGCTTTCATTATCCAATGTAGCTTTATCTGATTTAGGTTCAAATCTAGTAAGAAAATATGTACCTTTGAATTTGTTCCTTGTCATTGTACCATCTGACTTGTCTCTAGTGATCTGCTTAGGTGTATGGTGCCTTGTGACATATCTTTCTAATATAGGTACTTTGGACTTAGAACTTGTTCCACTTGCCTCATCATGATCAGCTGCATCATGATTAGATCCTACTATCTATGACTTGGGTCCCTTAGATTCAGACTCAGTTTTCATTGGCTGCAACTTCAAAGCCTCTAACTATGAATCAGGTCCTTCAAACTATGACCTAGGTTGCATTTACTATAACTAGGGTTCTTGTAGAGATTTTGGGGACTTGGGAGGTGAAGTTTTCTAACTTCCAATTAGATTAGGTAATGTATCTAGTTCAAAGTAAATGAACTTTTAATAATCCTTAGGTTCATTGCTGGTCTCTTGTTCACTCTTTTTTGCAAACTCATCAATCTTCACATGTGAACTTTCTATGATCTTATGAATAGTTATATTCAAACATATGCATGCTTTACTTTTTTTGGAGTATCCTAGGAATATGCCTTCATCACTTTTGACATCAAATCTATCTTTTCTAGTCTCTTTTCAAAATATAACATTTGCTACTAAATACTTTCAAGTAACTTACACTAGGTTTGTATCCATACCATAGTTCATAAGGAGTTTTATTTGAGTCTTTCTTTGGTTGTACTTTGTTCAAGGTATGAATTGTTGTACTAGTTTCTTCCTTCTAGTATTTGATTGCAATACTATTTTCTATCATCAAGGTTCTTGCCCAATCCATGATTGATTTGTTCCTTCTTTCTATTATACCATTCTGTTGATATGATATGTACCAGGGGCTGATACTTGTGTTTTGATTCCTCTTTCAATGAAAATTTTATTGAATTTATTAAAAATGAATTCACCTCCTCTATTTAATCTCAAACATTTCATATTCTAAGTTCATATTTCTTTCTCCACTCTTTCCAGATACCACTTAAACTTTTCAAAAGCTTCAGACTTATCTTTCAGATACATTACTATCATCATCCTAGAATAACCATCAACAAATAAAATAAAGTAGTTATCTCCATTTTAGCTCTCAATGCCAATAGGTCTACAAAGGTTTGTATGAACTAGCTCCAAGATTTCTTTAGAATGATAGTTCTTTCTCTTCGTACTTGTCTTGCCCATCTTACCAATATGATAATTTGTGCATAGGCCCATATCAAGTTTCATCAAACTAGGAATACCTCTCACTCTTTTATTTTTTCTTATTTTTATCAAGTTATGAAATTTCGCATGACATAACCTTTCACTAAGATCTAGGTAGAATAAGTTACCTTTTGTTTGGTTACTAGACCCAACTAGATTTCCTTTTCTATCTAGTAGCTTGACCTTGCCATTCATGAATTATACCTTGAATCCAATGTTACTCAACTATGCCACATTCAATAGATTATGTTTATTTAAATTCTTCAACCCAATAAGCATTATCACATCTAAGTTCATTGGTTGGTGAGATACAACATTTTCCAATTATGCAACATGGTTCATTATTTCCAAATCTTACACTTCCACCATAATAGTGTTCCATATGTTCAAACTTTGTTTTATCACCACTCATATTATGAGAAAAACTATGATCAATAATCCATGTATCATTTTTTCTAACATGAGAGATAAGAGTCATTTTGTCTTCTTCATCATCAGATTCATCTTTTATAACAATATAGACCATTTCATCATCATCACTACTATCTAAATCTTTAGCCATGAAACAAGACTTCTTACCTTTATCCTTGTAGTCCTTGTATCTTTTGAAATCCTACTTACCCCTATACTTACTATTCTTATTTTCATCTTTGTCTTCTCTATTTGGACACCTTGCACCAATGTGACCAACTTCTTCGAAAGAAAAATAGAATAGAGGAATTTTACCTTTGTACTTTACTTTATCTTTGGGATACCTTCTTGTGTGTAGTTCTTCAATGGATTCAAGATCACTATCAAAACTATCTTCCTCTTCACTTTCAAATTTTTTTATTTTAGACTTTAGAACTTTCTTCTTGAGTGACAACTTTGCTTCAAATTTAAACTCAAGATTTCAAGAGCTAGGAACATAATTATCATAGTTATCTAGCTTAAATCTTATTAATCTTCCCACTAGAGCATCCAAGGTTATCTTATTATTTGGATCACATCTCATCTCCTGAATAGTAGACATTTTGATTGCATAGATAGGAAGAAGGATTCTAAGTACCTTGCTTACCACTATTGCATTGTCAATTGTCCCTCCAGAGGCTTTGATTGCACTGACACTAGCTTTAATTCTGTCAAAATATTTTCCAATGTTTTCATGCTCCGTCATCTACATCTAATAAAACTGACCTCTTTAGCTTTTTTCCTTAACTCTTTTCACATTATCATCACCTCCATAGATATCTTTTAACTTTGTCCATATCTCATGAGTAGTAGCACATCCTTTGACCTCATCAAATTCAGCATAGTTAAGAGTTGATGCAATGTCAATCATTGTAATGTTATGATTCTTATTTTCAACAATCTCTTCCACAGTCATTGTTCTAGTAGGATCCTTTTACTTAGCATTCAAATATTTCAAACTTCAATCATGAATGGTTGCCCAATGTATCTTCATAATTTCTTGCCATGCCTCGAAGTTATCTCTATTTAACTTGGGAATTTGTCTCCTATAAGACATCTTGATCTTTAGTCTAGGTCCCTGAAACCTTCTCTACAAGTACCAAATGCTATAATACCAATTTTTGAAAATATAAGAGGATTAACTAAGAGGGGAGGGGTGAGTTAGTTACCACAAAAATTAATCCTAGATTCCTTAGATGTCAATACAAAACATAAACACTGCTGAAATTGTTGTTACTTGGTTAACAGACAAGCACTCAATGAACACTAAAAATATGTTGTGACTTGGAAAGTACTACAATATCAACTAAATTACTCATCAAATATTGAACATGTAGATCTTAAGATATTGTCTATGATTAACCTTAATTATATTAGTTGCATACACATAAAAGATATAACATGAACACAAGTGACACCAAGATTTAATGTGGAAACCCAATTTGAGAAAAACCACCAATTACAACTAGTTATTGTTTTTCACTCTTCTAAAGTGAGGTATGTTAAGAGCCAACCCTATTAAAGGTTACAAAACACACTGTTAGGTGTGACCCTATTAGAGGATTTAATCACCCTGTTAAGTGTAGCCTTGTTAGAGGTCTTTAGACACTTCAATCTAGAAATGTCACCTTGTTAGAGGATTTGGCAAATAGCTGTTAAGCTAACTCGATTAAGAGATTTCATACAATGCTACAATTCTTAGAGAGTAACAATGATATGACCTAATTTTTTATGCAATCGTATTGCTGGTTTCAAATCTCGATTCTAGCTCGAATACTTGATCCTTTCTTATCAAATGTATCTTTGCAACTCCTCAAGGGATTCTAATTCACTTCCTGTAAGCATCTTCTTATCTTCCACACATTTTTACACATTCAATCCTCAACTTGACCTTATACTTATATATTATACATTTTCAAGTTGACATGAATACAACTTAGAATAAATAATATTTATTTTCTTAGTCAACTAGAACCAACAAACAAATCTATTAATCTCAATATGCCCAAACAAGAAAATCCTTTGTTAGCCAACCCTTCTTGGTAGATACTAACATTAAAATGATTTTCTTGTGTAAACCAAGTGAACTTGGTTAACATTGCATTTTTTGTAAACTTCCTTGGGTAACCGAGTGAGCTTGGTTAACACTGGTTTCAGCCAACTTTCCTTTGTTAACCAAGTGAGCTTTGTTAAAACTCAACTTTTGCAAACTTCTCTTTGACACCCAAGTGAACATGGTAGATACTATCTTCTAAACTTAGCAAACACTAGAATGCTTAACATATATAGCTAATTGTCTTTATTGCTTGAGTAAGCTTGGAATACACTAACTAGTAAAGACATGACATTTTGTGTAACATAAAAGACAATATAAAATTGATCAATTGTTTTAAAAAATCTCCCCATTTGGTATTGAGGGAAACACAACATGTCATACTACAATGAAATTTCAAAGAAAAATAAAGTAAGGAAAATATCCTTAGTTTCATTCTGATTCTCATCCTTGAGAACTCACTCTATCAGAGTGAACTCCCTCTGACTTCAATTTCTCCCTCTATCAAAAAACTTTTTCTTCAACATCTTCTTCTAATAGCAAGCTTTCCCTCTTTGATAATAGACCAAATTCTTCTTCTTCAAACAAAATTTCTATTATATGACTATGACAGTAAACTCTACCGCTTTGATACCTTATGCCAAAGACAATATTTAGTGAATATCAATGTTCATTATGTTTTGATTCATATGGACTCTACCCTTTCATTACTGCATCAATTGATTGATCTTCAACATTCTCTAGTTGATGCATCAATAAACTTCATTTAGCGACCTTTAGATAGGGGAATAACTCCTAACTTACCTCTTAGGTAAAAGAATGTATCCTTAGGTAATACTTGTGTGAATATGTCTGCAATTTGTTTTGTAGTATTCACATATTCCAATCTCATCTCCTTGTCTTCTACCAATTCTCTTAGAAAATGATATGTTATTGCAATGTACTTGGTCTTGGTATGCATCAGAGGATTCTTTGATATATTAATTCAATTGGTGTTATCATAGAAGATAACCACTAGATCCTTGATTTCTACCTTCATACCTATCAATAGTTTCTTGAACCAAACAACATTGGAACAATTAATTGATTTTCCAACATGCTCCACCTCTTTTGTAGATTGAGAAATACAATTCTACTTCTTACTTGTCCAAGAAACTAGTCTCTTATGAAGAAATAATGCTCCACCATTATTAATCTTCCTATCATTAACACTTCCTACCCAATCTACATCAATGAAGGATTTCATTGATGTAGTCTTTTATGAAGAAATAAAGCTCCACCACTAACACTCTTCTTGTCATCAACACTTCTGACCTAATCTGCATTAGTGAAGGATTTCTAATCAAAATTGTCTCCTTTCTTGTACCATAATCCATAGTCTTTAGTACCCTTCAGATACCTCATGATTCTCCTTATTACCATCCTATGATTTTCTTTAGGATTATTTGAAAATCTTGCCACCATGCCAAGTGCAAGAGCAATATCAGGCCTAGTATGTACAACATACTAAAGTTTTCCAATCATTGATCTATATGTCATCTGATCTACCTCCTTGGAATCATCATTTTTGAAAAACTTATTTCCAATAGAAATAGGTGTTCCAACTTGTCTTGAATCCTCCATTCCAAATTTCTTCAATATCTCTTGGATATACTTAGATTTTGTAATTTAGATACCATTTTTCTTGTATTGAATCTGCAAGCCAACAAAGAATTTGATCTCTCGAAACATTGGCATCTCCAATTCCTTACTCATTTACTCTTTAAAAGCTTTGCATAAATCATCATTTCTAGTAAATAATGTATCATCCATAAAGACTTATGCCAACACAATCTTCTTGTATGGTCCTTCTTGGATGTATAGGCTGATGTTATCATTTGTTTTTTTAAAACCAATCTTCACCAAATAATTATGAAGTTTTTCATACCAATCTCTAGGAGCTTTCTTGTGACCATATAATGTTTTGTATAGTTTACAAACCATGTCCATTTTTTTAGGATATACAAAACCTTCAGGTTCTTCTATGTAAACTTCTTCTTCTAGATTTTCATTGAAGGATGCAGACTTAACATACATATGATACACTTTAAATCCTTTAAATGCAGCATAAGAAAGTAAGGTCCTAACACCTTCTAATCTTCCAATAGGAGCAAAGGTTTCACCATAACCAATATCTTTCTCTTGGGAATAACCTTTGCTTACTAACTTTACTTTGTTTCTTGAAACTTCACCATCTTCATTCAGCTTATTTTTGAAAATCCACTTTGTGCCAATTCAATTCTTATCCTTAGATCAAGGAAAAAGAGTCTAAGTCTTATTCCTTTCTATCTATTCTATCTCTTCATTTATTGCTTCAATCCAACTTTCATTATCCAAAGCATCTTTAGCTGATCTAGGTTCAAATTTAGTAAGCAAACATGTACCTTTCAATTTATTCCTTGTCATTTTACCTTCTTACTTGTCTCCAATGGTCTTCTCAGGTTCATGGTGCCTTTTGACATAATATAAGTACTTTGGGCTTAGAACTTGTTTCACTCTCCTTGACATGATCATCTTCATCATGCTTGGGTCCCACTATCTATGATTCAGGTCATTCAAATTTTGACTTGGTTGGCACTAGTTGAAACTTGGTAGCCTTTGAATGTGACTTGGGTCCTTCAAACTATGACTCAAGTTGCACTTGCTGCAACTTGAGTGCTTTTGGAGATTTTGGGGACATGGGAGGTGAAGTTTGCTAACTTCCAATGGATCATGCAATGTATCAGGTTCAAAGTAAATGAACTTTCTATAATCTATAGATTCTTTTTTTCTCTTTTGTTCACCCTTTTTTTCAGACTCATCAATCTTCACATGTGCACTTTCTATGATCGTATGTGTAGTAAGATTCAAACATATGTATGCTTTACTTCTGCTAGAGTATCCTATCAAATTTACCTTTCCTAGTCTCCTTCAAAATATGACATTTTCTACCAAATACTTTCAATTAACTTACATTAGGTTGGTAGCCATAACATAGTTCATAAGGAGTTTGATTTAAGTCTTTCTTCAATTTTACTCTATTCAAGGTACGAATTGTTGTATTGGTTGCTTCCTTCCAATATTTGATAGTAACATTCTTTTGTATCATCAAGGTTCTTGCACAATCCATGGTTGATTTGTTCTTTCTTTCTAGTTTACCATTCTGCTAAAGTGTACCAGGAGTTGATACTTGTCTTTTGATTCCTCTTTTAGTGCATAATTCTTTGAATTTGTTAGAAATGAATTCACCTCCTCTGTCTAATCTCAAACATTTTAGCTTCTTTCTTGTTTCCTTCCCTACTCTTTCAAGATACTACTTCAACTTTTGAAAAACTTTAGACTTACCTTTCAAATACATTACTATCATCATCATAGAATAAGATCATCAACAAATAAAATAAAGTACTTATCTCCACTATAGCTCTCAATGCCAATAGGTTCACAAAGGTTAGTATGAACCAGCTCCATGACTTCTTCAAAATGGTAGTTCTTTCTCTTGAAACTTGTCTTGCCCATCTATTCGACAATTTTGGCATAGGCCCATATAAGGTTTCTATAAGAATTTTCCTAAGGGAAAAACTCACCCAAGAACTAAAAACTCAAACACAAGCACACAGTAGACCAAAGAGAGAGTATGATCAAAATAATAATGTATTCAATAATTGGTTCCTCATCATAGTACACTAGGAGTGCCTAAATATAAAGGCCTCAGGAGAGCTTCTAGAATGTATAGAAGTTAGCACCATGATATGTCATACAACTAGGCACATGTCCACCAGATATGGGTTATCCTCCATTAAGCATGGAAGTAAGTGTGGTGATGAGAGGATAAGCCTACAAGGGTGGGACATGCAAAACAGTGTTGTAGACACCATGTGCTTAAATAGAGTTGCATACTCCTATGTTGTCAACATGACAACTCAAAAGGTGTGCAAAATCTTGAGTGTCTCACAAATAAAAATAATAAAATAATGCAAAATAATTAAATAATCCATTAATCTAAGTAAACTTAAGTAAGTGTAAATAGTAAAGTACGTATTTACACCAACACCCCCCCTTAAGTGCAACTTAGGGGAATGCCCTTAAGCTTATGAACTAGGATGAAGATGCAGAATGAGTCCTGGCTTGTAGGCCATGTTAGGTACCCACGTACCTAATGAAAATGCAATCTCCCATAAAGTGGGGAAAGAGGGAAAACCTCATGGGAAAAATCCTCCCCCAAAAAGAGAGAGAAAAGTAAGGATGCATCGATGGATGGAGTAATCAAGAACCCCCCATTACAACATACATCTAGTATATACAAAAGAGAATGGCGAAGAAAAAAACCTCCTATGAGGAAAAAGTTCCCCCCAAAAAAGAGAAGGAGGGGACAAGGTAGTCTCCCCCCATTAAAAATAGTGTGTCGATTAGTGAGAAATGCTCTGATGTAGAAGCTGATCCATGACCTTTGGATGATGTTCCTACCCTTTGGATGAAACAAAGGCAAGGGTACCTATGAGATGTGTCCCGTGGATGGAGAAGGAATCACTATGATGACTGGTATCTCTAAAACTTGTTCAAAAGTCCCTGTGTCGATATTGATGATGGCTTCCTCCAAAAATGCTAAAGAGAAGTATAGATCGAACAAGGAGGGATGTAGAACCTACTTTAAAAAACCAACAGTCTTCCCAAATGTGAGAGAGACCTCCTGTAGATATTGTAAAGAAGAATCCACAATCATGCCAATCTAGAAGGATTGATCATGTAGAGCATGAAGTTGAGGATCACAGTGGGCCCTCGCAACAATTGTAGAAGACTCCTTAGCAAAGAAAAGAAAAAAATCATTATAAAAGTCTCCCATATCTACTGTATGTGACTCCAAGAACAGAACTGAAATGTCTAGCAAGAAATCATCACCTGGAATACCATGAGTACCCTGCAGTGCCGAAGTACATGAATCTGTCACTATGGAAAAGGATGAAGTATCTGCCTCACAAAGAAGACAAATTTCATCAAGAATATCTCCCACATCTTCAATGTGAGACTCCATGAACAACTGTGCAATGTATGAAAGGAAATCTTTGCATGAAGGTAGAGTAGGAAGACATAAAGTATGCTGCTGCACTAATTCCAAAGTATCTATGGCTGAAATAGGATCAATAGGAGCAACAGGAGCTAGAGGTGTGATCTCATTTGAGGTTGAAGAAAACATAGCTAGAGAGACTGGATGTAGAAAGTCCACTGGAGATGGAGCATCACATGGATCTCCATATGCTTCCCAAATAGACCACCAAATATCACAAGGAAAATGTGCCAATCTAAGAGGACCAAAAGATTTCCTACTCATACTTTTACGTAGAAATTTATTAAGGTTAATAATATATGTCCAATCAAAATATGGGATTGAATAGAGATAAGGAAGCAATCTTGGATGTTCTCTTAGATGGGCAATTATCAAAGTCCTCCATTTGTAACAGTTCCTTGTTGTAGGTGCAAAATTTGAGCTTTTGGAGTTGCAAAAAAATTCAAAAACAAAGATCTCAAACCACCTACACAAATGCGTAGA
This sequence comes from Cupressus sempervirens, assembly GCA_028749045.1. Lineage (NCBI taxonomy): Eukaryota > Viridiplantae > Streptophyta > Pinopsida > Cupressales > Cupressaceae > Cupressus > Cupressus sempervirens. The sequence continues at coordinate 226,740,664 of CM053787.1, read as the reverse complement.
TCACGAAATCCTACCCTAAAACAAAAAAAATTGCTCATAAAAAGGAGTTTGTATGAGGAAGATATCGCTGTTTGAAAATTGTTACTGCCATTATTTTTTCTGAATTGCCACCACGGCTCCAAAAAACAAATGGCTCTAGATTTTGCCTCAGATGTTCGATTTGGATGAAACAAAATCTAATTTGTGGGTTTTTGAACCTTTTGAATGTGATGCAAATATCAGATTTGCACCAACAAGCTTCAATCTTCACCTGCAAAAAATCTCTCCTATGGCCCTATGGCCAAAAAAAATTTGAAAAATAATGCAGATCCAAAAAAAATAGCAGGATGCAAATGAAAAAAAAGTAGATCTGAGAATTAAATGTACTGAACTAAACTGATCATACCAATTCTGCAAATCATTCCTTCGAGTGTCAGTTTGCAAAAAAAATTTGCCTCACAATTGACTTTGGCCTAGGGTAGGTGGCTTTGTAGCAAATTTTCACTGATTCAGCGTTCTGGATGCAATGGTAAGGTCAGATCTAGTGTTGGACAGTCCCAATTTTTGCAGTACTCCAAAGTCGAGCTGCGATGATGAAGCAAGCATGGTCTCGAAATGGCTGTGTGATGAGAAAATCTCCAAGTTTCTCTGATACCATGTAAGAATTTTCCTAAGGGAAAAATTCACCTAGGAACTAAGAACTCAAACATAAACACATAGTAGACCAAAGAGAGAGTATGATCAAAATGACAATGTATTCAATAACTAGTTCCTAATCGTAGTACACTAGGAGTGCTTGAATATAAAGGCCTTAGGAGAGCTTCTAGAATGCATTGAATTTTAGCACCATGATATGTCATACAACTAGGCACATGTCCACCAGATATGGGTTATCCTCCATTAAGCACAGAAGTAAGTGTCGTGATGAGAGGATAAGCCTACAAGGGTGGGACACACAAAACAGTGTTGTAGACACCATGTGCTTAAATAGAGTTGTGTACTCCTGTATTGTCAACATGACAACTCAAAAGGTGTGCAAACTCCTAAGTTTCTCACAAATAAAAAATAATTAATAATGCATTAACCTAAGTAAACTTAAGTAAGTGTAAATAGTAAAGTACGTATTTACACCAACAGTTTCCTCAAACTAGGAATACCTCTCACTCTTTTGTTTTTGGTTATCTTGACCAAGTTATCAAAGTCCACATGACATAACCTTTTATGCCATAACCATGTTTCTTCTACTTGAGCAATGAAACATGAACTTTCACTAAGATCTATGTAGAATAAGTTACCTTTTGTTTGGCTACTAGATCCAACTAGACTTCCTTTTCCATCTAGTAGCTTGGCCTTCCCATTCATGAATTGTACCTCGAATCTAGTGGTATTCAACTGCGCCACACTTAGTAGATTATGTTTCAATCCTTCAACCCAATAAGCATTATCACATTTGAGTTCATTGGTTAGTGAGATACAACCTTTTTCCATTACACAACATGGTTCATTGTTCCCAAATCTTACACTTCCACCATCATAGTGTTCCGTATGTTCAAAATTTGTTTTATCACCACTCATATTATGAGAACAACCACTATCAATAATTCATGTATCATTTTTTCTAACATGAGAGATAAGTACCATTTTATCTTTTTCATCATTAGATTCATCTTTGACATCAATATAGACTATTTCATCATCATCACTACTATCTAAATCTTTAGCCATGAAACAAGAATTCTTACCTTTGTCCTTGTCATCCTTGTAGCTTTTTAAATCCTTCTTAACTTTATACTTATTTTTCTTCTTTCCATCTTTTTATTCTTTATTTGGACACCTTGCAGCAATGTGACCAACCTCTTCAAAAGAAAAATAGATTAGAGGAATTTTAACTTTGTACTTTCCTTTGATGTTGGGATGCCTTCTTGCAAGCAGTGCTTCAATCACTTCAAAATCACTATCATAACTATAATCCTTTTCACTTTTAGATTTATTTCTTTTCAACTTTGCATCTTTCTTCTTGAGTGATAACTTGGCTTAAAATTCAAACTCAAGATTGCTAGAACTAGCAACATAATTTTCATATTTATCTAGCTCAAATGTTGTCAATCTTCCCACTAGAGAATCCAAGGTTATTTTATTATTTGGATCACATCTCATCTCTTGAATAGAGGACACTCTAATTGCATAGATGGGATGAAGGGTTCTGAGTACCTTTCTTACTACCATTGCATCCTCAATTGTCCCTTTAGAGGCTTTGATTTCATTGAAGCTAGCTTTAATTCTATCAACATATTTTGCAATGTTTTCATCCTCTCTCATCTTCATCTGATCATACTAACCTCTTAACCTTTATGCCTTGGCTCTTTTCACATTATCATCACATCCATAGATATCCTTTAGCTTTGTCCATATCTTATGAGTAGCAGCACATCCTTTGACATCATCAAATTTATCTTAGTTAAGAGTTGATGCAATGCAATCATCATAATATTGTGATTCTTCTTTTGAGCAATCTCTTCCACATTCATTGTTCCAACAGGAACCTTATAACTAGCATTCAAATATTTCAGACCTGAATCACTGATGGTTGCTAGATGTAGCTTCATGAGTTCCTACCATACCTTGATGTTATCTCTATTCAACTTGGGAATCTCTCTCCTATAAGACATTGTGATCTTTAGCTTAGGTCCTTGAAAGCTTCTATCCAAGCACCAAAATCTCTGATACCAATTGTTGGAAATATAAGAGGAGTAACTCGAAGGGGAGGGGTGAATCAGTTACCACAAAAATAAATCCTTGATCCCTTAGATATCAATACAAAACTAAACTCTACTGAAAGTTTTGTTACTTGATTAACACAAAGGCACTTGGTTAACACTAACAATATGCTTTAATTGGGAAAGCACTATCATATCAACTGTTACTCGAAAAATACTAAACATACAGATCTTATGATATTATCTATGATTAACCTTAATTAACTTAATCTTTTACACATCAAATAAATATCTTGAATACAAGTGATAACAAGATTTATCATGGAAATCCAATTTGGGAAAAACCACCAATTGCAACTAGTTACTATTTTCACTCTTCTGGAGTAAGCCCTGTTAGCAACCAACCCTTTTAAAGGATACGAAACACATTATTAGGTATAAGTATATTAGAGGATTTAATCATCCTATTAGGAGTGGCCTTATTAGATGTCTTTAGACACTTCAATCTAGAAATGCCACCTTGTTAGAGGATTTGGAAAATAGTTGTTAAGCCAACTCGGTTAAGAGATTTGATACACTACTATAATTTTAAGAGAGTAATAATGATATTACATGATTTTTTATGCAACTTTATGGCTGATTTTAGATCTCAATTTTGGCTTGAATACTTGATCCTTCCTGATCAAATGTATCTTTGCAACTCCTCAAGGATATTCTTCTTATGCTTCTAAATTGCTTCCTCTAAGCATCTTCTTATCTTCCACACATTCTTACACATTCAATCCTCAACATGACCTTATCCTCAAATTGTGGATTTTCCTTTTAAAACTTGAAGGAGGCTAATGAAAACCATAAGGATGAAGGAGAAAGACCTAGGAGGAGATATAAAGACTTTCCAGGCCCTAAAATGAGAGAAGTTAATATCATCGTGTGTGGTCAGCATGCTATAGGATGATATTTGAAGGCAAAATTACTAAGTTTTTGAGTTTTAAGGCATTTTTGACATTGTTTTTGTAGACCATACTAGTTTCCATGGTAGATTGGGTTATTTAGAACAATTTTTTTTTAGGAAGCTTGGTTTGATTGTGTTTCTCTCCATAGTTTTAAAAATCTTTCTCTTTTCACCAGTTTGTTGTCTTGTTTTTGGTAGCTTGTATTAATAATGGTGTAACTCACTATATCACTATTGGATTTGTATGACCTCTTGGGGATAGTGAGTATACAAAATGTAATATATTGTGGCAAAAGTAGGGCCCTCAAAAAATTTGGAAAGCAAATTTAAACTCTTGCCCTAGGCAAGCTAGAACATGTCCGGCAAGTGAATCCAATAAAGAAAGGGAACATCATTGAAGGATATATATGCATATATGAACATTAACCAATAAAAAAATATAAAAGAATACAAATATTGAGTATACAATATTATTGACCAGACCAAAGGCAATAAGTCATTAATAATAGTCAGACAATTAAGAACCAAATATATATATGAACTAGATTATTCTTACATATGTATACAATATTATTGACCAAATTAGAATTAGAAAAATGATATTGCACATAATCTCCATGCTATTATAATCTCCATTACAACAGCATGGAAGCTTTGCAATTTTAATAGTTATATTCTTTGGTCCCAAAAATGGACATTATAGATTTTGTTCACTACTCATTTACAATACAAAATGTTTACAAAAAATGACATGTACTTGTATGAGGACATTGTATATTATAGAAATCTCGTGCACTGAAGTAGTTGGCTAGCCACTCAAAAAATAGTAACTGAATGCAAGTGGAATCATAAAGATACCTTAATGAACTAGTATCCCCTTTACTCAAGCAACATCTTGGTCATCGATGCAGTAGTAGGTAGAAGAAGTCTTCAAACAATAAGGAATGGTAGAAACTCTCAAATTCCCTCAACACCCAAGGTGAAGGGTCCTAGTGCCAAATATGTATCATAGGTATGGAGATGGGCTTATAGGAAGGTTACAACTCCATAAGACAAGTTAACCTAATCACTAGGTCTACCAAAGTTATTTACTCTATAAGTGTATTTTCTAAAAAGGAGAAACTCAATCCAACTATTAAGATATGTGGGGGCACATAAAAGAAATAATAATCCAAGGTTTTAGTCTCTAATGAATCCAACTCAAACTAGAAGGTACTATTACAAATGTTGTATGGTGTACTCATGGTGATGCACACATAGGGTATGGTAGAAAACTCAACTCCTTGCACTTCTTGGAAAAAAACTTGTAGAATCTGAAAGCACATTGTTACACCTTGCATTTCACAAAAGGCATCAATTTTCCATGGTGGAATGTGTAAAAATGACCTAGCCCTAGTAAAGTGTTGATTTCTAGGTTGAATCCTAAGCAGGAAGAAAGAAAAATTGATAACTTTCAACCTATGAAGAATTAGACCATGAGACTTGATGCAAAATGAAATAGATAAAAATCTCCAACTTCTAGATCCACTAGCACATTCCCTCTCATCCGTATAGTTCTGTACAAGGGTCTTGAACACATGTTTTGCAAGGAAAAATGGTGATTTGTATTGATTTCAATGCCAAATTACAATTATGGTTCCTATCATTAGCCTATAAGGCTTTGTAGGACTTCTCTGATGGTTACATGGTTAGTTTAAATTGCGTAGCCATTGGAGGAAAGGATTTGAATGTATTTGACACTTTTTTGCAAAGTTGCTAACTTGGTCCAGACCTAAAGTAGGTAATCCAACATGGATCTAGTTTTTAAAAAAAATTAATTAACCTAGAATCCTATTTATTTTTTAGGTGTATTGATCATATTTGGTCTTAGTTACCTAGGGGCTCATATTTATGCCTAATCCTTGAACTAGGCCTTACAACTAGATCAATGTGCCAACCTATCCTAAGAGAACTATTTAGGATCCTTAGCTACCTTCTTTGATGAGTCTAGAGTGGGTCCTCTTGCACTAGTCATCTACTTGACTAGGAGATATTTGGGAACTAGCAATCTCCATTTAAACTCAAGTCTCCATTTAAAGGTGAAAATGAGCTTTTTATTGTTCTGTTAATATCACTAATATATTTTGATGAGAACTTTGATGGATCATGCCTAGCTTGAGTATCTTGGCTTCCCAAGTCCTATAAATGCAAGGCCATTGATGAATAGGCATTTCTAATTGAAACATATATCTGGTGCTAGAATGAAGTGCATGACCAGATTATTTTCCTACTAATGAGCCAATTCGGGGCTTCACTTCACATTGCTCCATGGATAATTCTATAGTGCTTGTTACTTCTCTATTTGAAAATTTTGTGTCTGTGTACATGTGCACTCTTTCCCAATAGCTTTAGGTTTTGTCTCTTCATCCTAAGTAATTGGCATACCCTAGATGGCACTAAGATAAACATTTTCTTCTAAAATGTCCTTTTCTCTTAGATTAATCTCTCTATTAAGAAAGTTTTCTATATCTTCCTTTGTATATTTAATAGATGTAGCTGCAGTTCTGTTATGTCCCCACTCTGGCATATAATAAATAAGTACTATATATAAAGTAATATTAATAATAATATTAAAATAATAATATTTTATTAAGTAATACTATATTATAATATCATATATCATATAATAATAATAATCTAATATAATAAATCCTAATATTATGATTAAGATATATTTTAATAATAAAAAATACTATATTAAAAAATGTATAACAATATATATACTTGATATATTAAAATAATATTCTTTATGACATTACTATAACTAACCTTATTAATTAATATAAGTATCTTATTATTAATACAATAAAATATATATAGTTGATATAACATAATTATTAATATAACATATTTTGTGATATTAATTAATATAATTAAGGTTATTAATATAAATATATAATTAATATAATTAACATTATTATTATTTAATTAATATTATGAAAGGACATGGCCCTTTCAATTAATATATATATATATATATATGTGGATTTATAACCTTGGTAAGGGGCAGATTGAAAAAAGAGAATGAAATCTATACAAATCGGAGAAAATACAATAAAAAGGATACAAATAAGAGATCAAGTTGGAAATAAGCAATGGACCCCCAATTTGGGTTCATTACAAATGGTATCAGAGCCTAATCCTGCCATCCTATGGGTATATTGATTGGGATAGAAGAAATAACCTTTATGGACTATATCTTCTTCAATGAGACAATCACACTTCTGATAAAAATCACAAAAGGACTTCACAAACCAAATAATATTGAAATGGTAATTGCGTACTTGATTCAATCAAGAACTATGACAAGAATGGTATGTCCTTGAGTGGGACAATTAGCTATTGTAGATCTCACCAGGAGACTCAACATTTTAAATATTAATGATAACAGTACAGAACTATCACATATCACCAGGATATTAAAAATTATAATTGATCATCAGCGATACGAGCTTCAGCAGCAGCAATCTCTGAGTCTACTAATGTAATCAAATGATGTCCAACATGTTTTGCCATAGATATCATAGCAAGAACAAAACTTGGATCAAGTCTTGTACTCCCTCGTTTGGTCAGCCCACATACACGGTCCAGTTTGTTAATGGATACTAAAACTGCTAAGCTCATTTGAAATTCCTCTTCTAAAGTTGCATCCACTATATAGGCCAGTCCCACTACAAGAAGTAAAACATATGAAGGACTTAAGTAAACACACTCTGTGAAATATGCACTTCAGTAGTTGTTAATTTGTGCCGCCAGTTGTGCTAGATGTTATTGTTGTGTGAAAGTGAATAAGTAACATGTTTTCACCATCACCTCTTCCTCCCTCACACAAATGAATGACTCCTCTCTCTGCCACTTAGAAATTCTAGCATGATGTCATTTTTATGAGTAGGTTGAGGGTAAAGAAACTATGCATGATCAACCTATAGTCTCTACCCTAACGGAGTTGAACCCAAGAATCTCATGCAAATAATAAAAACTAACATTTCCATGGCTTCCTATCCAGGTACGTAGTTTCAACTAAGAAAGATATAATCTGTTGAATTCTTGGCTGCGTAAATTTTAAAGTCATTCATTGTCTTGAATACCATCATCATCCATCATTCTATACTACATGAATTCTGATTGAGATGGTTGTTTATATAAATTGCGAAAGAGTTTATTTCAAAAATTAGTGGTGGACATAATTTAGATTCAACTAATGTCACTTCGACAAACCATAACAAAGAAACATGGTTAAGTGCATGGTTGAAGAAAAGAAAAGGATTTTGACATTCATTGTAACACAAATCCTTATAACTTAGCCAACAAGCAAATGAAATTTCTTTAGCAAAGTGGTTGCTATTATACTACTCAATTACCTGGTTAATTGTTTCAAAGGTAGCGACATGAAAAATGAGTATATAAACTAGTGAGATCCATTGTTGTTCCTTGAATAGTAACATATATTACATGAGACCATCATCACTCCCAACTTAGTTAGTCTATGCCCCATACTAATCAACATCAGATAAGAGACTTTAATGTGGGAAGTGGATATGAGGATTATGTCATACTCTCAAATCACCACTTCAAACACATAATGGTAATAAGGTATGGTAATGAGGTAATTTTATATCTTCTTCATATGTTTTATTAAGAGATAATTGTTAGTGTCTTTCTTATTACTAACACATTTGTTATTGTGAAAAATATTGAATAATCTATCAATGATTCCAGTTACAAAATAAAAAGAAATCAAAATATATGAAATATAAATGGAAAATATATATATGAAAAATGAAAAAAATGAAATATAAATATGTTGATTTAAGGAAAACATAGTAATTAGAATACATTTCAATTATAGTACAGAGATTCTATCTCTCATCTAAATTAGGTAATCTTAGATAGGGAGTTAGTGGGGGGAGAGGCAGAGTAATTTTGAGCACTTTTTGAATACACTTGGAGCTTGTTTCATGTGCCCTCTGCACTGTCATTCTACCATCAAGATGATCATAATAAGGAGAGAAATTTTTTTGTGTACTATAAGAAGAAATATTTCAAATAAACTAAGTAAATTAAATTTAATACTCATCTTCTCATCCACATTATGATATCCTAAGGTAGGGAGTTGGTGGAGGGAGAGGTGGAGTAATTTTGAGCACTTGTCAGATATGCTTGGAGCTTGTTTCACGCACCCTCTGCACCGTAAATCTACCATCTTATGATGATCATAATAAGGAGAGAGAGAAATATTCCTTCCAAAGGATTATGTAGATAAGAAAAGGGAACCCTACCACTTTCCTATGGAGTCTGCAATCAGGAAAGAACACCCTATTGTAGTGCTAGTTAAGGGAAAGATAGTAATGGATCCTTTTCACAAGAACCTTCCTAGCCAAAAAAGCAATCCACTAAGTAGACCACCTCGTGTGGATGCCTAACACCTTCCACTGGGGCCAAGGAGGCCAAAGATCCGCCCTTGGGCTTAGTATGGAACTGGCTTGGATTAACTTATTATCATTCAAATTTCTTTGAAGTTTATATATATTTACATGCATGTATTGATGCTTATTTTGTGGTTGCAGGGTTCATGATCCTAATCAAGAATTATAGTTATTGTGCATTATTAATCTTTGGGATCTAATCAAGGTTATGTATGATGTGTTTGCATCATTTTTTCTCTATGTCTTCATTTGTCTACATCATGTCTACTTCGTGTTTTCATCTATCTACATTGTGTATGCTTTGTGTTTTCATTCATGTATATTTCATAAATCTCTCATCTTTTGAATGCAAATATGTTTTCGTGTCCATGATAAAGCTTGTGTATGAAAGATTTTGCTTGAGGGCAAGAAAATTCGAGAGGGGAGGACTGTGATGTCCCCACTTTGGCATATAATAAATAAGTACTATATATAAAGTAATATTAATAATAATATTAAATAATAATATTTTATTAAGTATTACTATATTATAATATCATATATCATATAATAATAATAATAATCTAATATAATAAATCCTAATATTATGATTAAGATATATTTTAATAAAAAAATACTATATTAAAAAATGTATAACAATATCTATACTTGATATATTAAAATAATATTCTTTATGACATTACTATAACTGACCTTATTAATTAATATAAGTATATTATTATTAATAAAATAAAATATGTATAGTTGATATAACATAATTATTAATATAACATATCTTGTGATATTAATTAATATAATTAAGGTTATTAATATAAATATATAATTAACATTATTATTATTTAATTAATATTACGAAAGGACATGACCCTTACAATACACACACACACACACACACACACACACACACACACACACACATATATATGGATTTATAACCTTGGTAAGGGGCAGATTGAAAAAAGAGAATGAAAGCTATACAAATCAGAGAAAATACAATAAAAAGGATACAAATAAGAGATCAAGTTGGAAATAAGCAATGGACCCCCAAATTGGGTTCATTACAAATTCCTCTCTATATATTTCTTTGTATATTAAGCTTTCCTCCATAGGAATGAGAAGTCATGGGGAGTCAGGCCAATTGGTTGTCACTATATTGAAAAGATAGCTCTTGGCCATGCAACTAATGGGAATCATTTCAACCTTATTTTCAAAATTGGTACCTCATTTTTCTTGAAAGAATAATATATATTATTTTCAATGACTTTGAAATATTTGTAGCTAGTAGCCAATTTCTTATTCATCGCCTTTTAATATTCATTTGAAACTAAGGTATTTGGTTACCTAATAGGTCCTAGGAATCTTAACTAGGGTCCTAGAATAGTCCTAGATGGACCCATTTGACTTAAATATGTAAAGAGCAAAAATTACTCAAAAGTTGCGATGTTGCTCAAAAAGTTGCTTGAGAAACTTTTGCATTTTTCAAATGGAAGATTTGGAAGTTTTAAATATCCATGCTTGAGTATATGAGCATGGGAAACATATTTTCAAAGGTTAGAAGATTTCTAGTTAGATTTGGATTTTTAAGCAACTTTTACAACTTTTGCAATTTTGCACAAAAAGTGCAACTTTTGCAAAGTTCAATAGATTTCACTTTTAAGACTTGGAAAAGATTCCAAAATACTAAAAAATAACTAAAAACACCTAATCCTAGGCTATCTTGACCAAAAAATAAAAGAGACCAAATTTTGCCTAATTAGCAACTTTTGCTCATATCTTGAACAGAGTGGCCTAGGCATACATATCTTACTCATATCTCTCTCACCGTTTGTCATGGGATCAAACTATCTATTTCATTAGCTCCAAGTGGCTGGAAAACCCTATCCCCAAGCTCCTTTTTTCCTATTGAGCACTCAAATGTTCTCAGGCACACCGAATTGAATGATCCCTAAGAGTCACTAAATACCATAGGGCAGCAATCTTTGATGGGCGCATATCTCGGAGCTCGTGTGAGGTGTGGATGTAATTTTGGGTGCTACAAGAGTGTTTTTCAAAGAACTACAATAAAATCTCTCTCTTTTTGGATACTCGATTCCATTTAGATTTTGTAGCCCCATCTTGGGTGATGTTGAAACTTGTAGTGTTGGCTAGTACAAAGGTGCAAGTTCTCGAATCTCTCTCACCATTCATCATGGGATTAAATTGTTGATTCCATTACCTCTAGGTGGTCAAGTAAACCATAGCCCTAAGCTCCTCCTATCCTTTTGAGCACTCAAACATTCTTGGGCACATCGAACTGAATCATCCCTAAGAGTCACTAAATGCCATAACGCAATGATCTTTGACAAAGTATATCTCGAAGCTTGTGTGAGACATAGATGCAATTTTGGGTGCTACAAGACAATGTTACTAACACCTACAATAACCTTTCTCACTTTTTGGAGATCTGATTCCATTTAGATTTTGTTGCCCCATCTCGAGTGATGTTGAAACTTGTAGTATTTGCCAGTACAAAGGTGTCAGCTCCCGAATCTATCTCACCATTCATGGGATCAAATTCTCTATTCCGTTAGCCCCAAGTGGCTAAGTAACTCCTATCCCCAAGCTCCTCCCATCTCATTGACCACTCAAACATTCTTGGGCAAGCCGAACAGAATCATCTCTAAGAGTCACTAAATGCAATAGGGCAGCAATCTTTGATAGGACATATCTCCAAGCTCGTGCAAGGTATGGAGGTGATTCTATGTGCTAAAGGACTATGTTGTAGAGACCTACAATAAACTCTCTTGATTTTTATAGATCTTATTCAATTTGATTTTGCGACCCAATCTTAGGTGATGCTAAAACTTGTAGTGTTGGCTAGTACAAAGTTGTCAATAACTGAATCTCCCTCACCATTCATCGTGGGATCAAACTATCTATTCTATTAGCTCTAGATGGATAAGTAAACCCTTAAACCAAGCTCCTCCCATCTTGTTGATCACTTGAACATTCTACGGCATGTCAAACCGAATCATCCCTAAGAATTACTAAGTGACATAGGGTACTGATCTTTGATATGGCATATCTCAGAGCTCATGCTAGATATGGATGTGATTCCAAGTGCTATAAGACCATGTTGTGGAGACCTAAAATAACCTCTCTCCCTCTTTTTAGACATCTTATTCTATTTTTATTTTGTAACCCCATCTTGGGTGATGCTGAAATTTCTAATGTTGGCCAGTACAAAGATGCCAACTACCAAATCTCCCTCATCGTTTGTCATGGGATCAAACTATTTTTTCTTTTAGGTTTGGGTGGCTAGGTAAACCCTAGTCCCAATCTCATCCTATCCTATTAAGCACTCAAACATTCTTGAGCATGCCAAACTGAAATGTCCCTAAGAGTTACTAAATGCCATAGGGTAGCAATCTTTGACGGGGCATATCTTAGAGCTCATGTGAGGTAAGAAAATTATTCTAGGTGCTATAGGACCATGTTGTGGAGACCTAAAATAACCTCTCTTTCTCTTTTCAAGATCTTATTCTATTTTGATTTTGTGACCCCATGTTGGGTGATGCTAAAACTGCCAACTGCCAAATCTCCCTCACCGTTCATCGTGAGATCAAACTATCTATTTTGTTAGCTCTGGGTGGCTAGGTAAATCCTATCCCCAAGCTCTTCCCATTGCATTGAGTTCTTGAACATTCTTAGGCATGCTGAATCGAATCATCCCTAAGAGTTACTTTCATAGGGCAGTGATCTTTGATGGGGCATATATTGAAGCTTTTGCGAGCTATGGATGTGATTCTAGGTGCTATAGGACCATGTTGTGGAGACCTAGAATAACCTCTCTCACTTTTTGAAGATCTTATTCTATTTTGATTTTGCGACCCCATCTTAGGTCATGTTGAAACTTGTAGTGTTGGCCAGTACAAAGTTGCCAACTGCAAAATCTCCCTCACCATTCATTGTGGGATTGAACTGTCTATTCTCTTAGCTCTGAGTGGCTAGGTAAACCCTAGCCCCAAGCTTGAACTATCTCATTGAGTGCTTGAACATTCTCGACCATGTCGAACTGAAACATCGTGAAGAGTCACTAAATGCCATAGGGCAAGGATCTTTGACATGGCATATCTTGAAGCTCATGCGATGTATAGTTGTGATTCTAGGTGCTATAGGACCATGTTAATGAGACTTAAAATAACCTTTCTCTCTCCTTTTGGAGATATTATACTATTTTGATTTGGCAACCCCATCTCAAGTGATGGTGAAACTTGTAGTGTTGACCAATACAAAGTTTCCAACTGCCAAATCTCCCTCACCATTCGTCATGGGATCAAACTATCTATTCCTAGCCCTAGGTGGCTGGGTAAATGCTGGCCCCAAGCTCGTCCTATGTCATTGATAACTCAAACATTCTTAGGCATGAAAAATTGAAATGTCCCTAAGAGTCACTAAATGCCATAGGGAAATGATCTTTGATGGGGCATATCTCAAAGCTCATGCAAGGTATGGAAGATATTTTAGGTGCAATAGGACTATGTTGTGGAGATTTACAATAACCTCTCTTACTTTTTGGAGATCTTATTCCATTTTGATTTTGAAACCCCATCTTGGGTAATGCTGAAACTTGTAGTGTTGGCTAGTGCAAAGTTGTCAACTATCGAATCTCCCTCACCATTCATCGTTGGATCAAACTATCTATTTTGTTAGCTTTAAGTGGCTGGGTAAACCCTTGTCCCAAGCTCATCCTATCTTGTTGAGTGCTCAAACATTCTCGGGCATGTCGAATTGAAACATCCCTAAGAAACACTAAATACCATAGGGAAGTGATCTTTGACAAGGCATAGCTTGGAGCTTGTGGGAGGTATGGATAAAATTCTATGTGCTATAGGACCATTTTGTAGAGACCTACAATAACTACTCTCTCTTTTTGGAACCCTTATTCCATTTTAATTTTGCGACCCCATCTTACGTGATTTTTAAACTTGTAGTGTTGGCCAATACAAAGTTGCCAACTGTCAAATCTCTCTCACCTTTCATTGTGGCCAGGTAAACACTAGCCCAAAGCTCCTCCTATCCCATTGTGATGGGGACACAACCCAACAACAGAATGGACACAATAGAAAAGGGAAATTATATTAACTGAGAAGATAAGCTAGTACAAACAGTGCAGAGAAAATAAACTTCAAAACATGCCCTACGGGCTTACAATAGCATAAATCTGGAGAATATTTCTCCTTTTAGCACCTCCTCTCAAGCTCCAATCCCAACTGCCTTTTACAATGCCAAAAATCTCCTTAAATAGACCCCGGAGGGTTAAGGACTAGGAGTACATTCTAGAAAGTGCTAGTAGGCATCCACCGACAAAATAGAAGGTTCCAGAAGCTACGTTAGAAGTCGGTGCAAATCTAGAAGAATCCAGAAACGATAGCCGAACTTCCGGGAGGCATAACTTTTCAACCGTAGCTCTGATTGACGAATCGTTTACATTTTCTGAAAGCTCTCAAAGTGCCCTATAGCCCTATGGAATAGCTTCACTCATCCCCCATTTTTCAACCCTTTTCAAGGTCATTTAATGCCCCAAACCTGACTTTGAAGCATTCTTAGGAGGTCTCCAAAACTCGAAAAACTGTAATAACTTTCAAACCGTGGGGTCTATTGACCTGATTCTTTTTCTGGAATGCTCTAAATCATGATTACATTCATCTAGCCAATTCACACCTTCTAGTTTACCGAAATGATAGCCCAAATACATGCTCCTATTTTTTTATGATTTTCAAACACACTGATAGTTGAACTATGAGAGTTGGAACCTTTATTTGAGCCAAATGGGTATCCACAAATGTAAAGACATGAAACAGAAACTAAGTCTAAGTACATTTTTTTGGGTGACACAGGATTGCCCTTATACCTCTGGATGCTCCTGCATCAGACACCCAGGGTAGATTGAAAAGTGACCTTGTCACTTTATGGATGGTAGAGGAAATCCCAAATGGGAAACCTCAGCTGCTGAAATCCAAGTTGAGTCCTCAATCGGCCGTCCTTTCCATTTGACCAAATACTCTTCATACTGCCTGTTTCTGGTACTCCTACCCACACGATGATCTAGAATGTCTTCTATCTCCTCCTTCTTAGAAGTAGAAATTGGACATGGCTCTAAAACTAGCTCCTCATCTGCACCATCATCATGATACTCTATTAAATCTGCAACGTTGAAAATTGGAGAAATGTGAATACCATCTGGCAGCTCCACCTCATATGCATTTCCTGAGTTATGTTTCTTCAAAACTTTGCAGGGGCCAAATTTCTTCATTTTCAGCTTGTTGTAAGTACCAACTGGAAATCTTTCTTTTTGTAAGTGCACCATGACTAGATCCCCTACTTGGAATTCCTTATGTCTTCTCCTTTGATCAGCCCTAGCTTTATACTCTTGATTCATCTTGATAATGTGTGCTTGAACTTCCTCATGTAGATGCTTGATGTGTTCAGCAAATTCCTCAACTTCAGCACTTGTCCTCTCCCCTTGTTCTATCTTCCTCAATTCTGGTGCAGTCCTTGGGCTATTCCCATATACAATTTGAAATGGTGATTTTCCAGTACTCCTATTTACAAATTTATTATAAGAAAACTCTGCCTGTGGTAGAATCAAATCCCATCCCTTGGGCTTATCTCCAACTAAACATCTCAACAAATTGTCCAGACTTCTATTTACCACTTCTGTTTGGCCATCAGTCTAAGGGTGATGCGTGGAACTGAATTTCAAGTCTGTTCTCAACTTCTTCCACAATGTCCTCTAGAAATACCCCACAAATTTAGTATCTCGGTCAGAAACTATACTCCTTGGAAGACCATGTAGTCTTACCACCTCTTTGAAAAACAAGTTTGCAATATGGACAGCATCATGAGTTTTGTGGCATGGAATGAAATGTGCCATTTTGGAGAACCTATCAACCACCACAAATACTAAGTCATTACCCCTTTGTGTCCTTGGCAATCCAAGAACAAAATCCATACTTATGTCCTCCCATGGCCTTGATGGAACAGGAAATGGTTGATATAGGCAAGTATTTTGACTAAACCCCTTGGCAACTTGACAAACCTGGCAACTCTGTACAAACTTCTTCACATCCTGTGTAATTTGAGGCCAAAAATAATGTTCTCTAAGAATGGAAATGGTCATATCCCAACCAAAATGTCTTGCCATCCCTCCACTGTGTTTCTCCTTAATCAGATTTTCCCTCATGGAACTCCTTGGAATGCACAATTGACTACCTTTTAACAACATGCCATCCTTAATCAAATAGTCTAACCACTTGGTTCTATCTACAGCAACATGTTCTTTACAAGCTTCCCATGCTTCAGCAAAATCAGGATCTTCGGGGTACAAATTCTTGAGTTCATCAAACCCAACTACTTCAACCTGCATTGTTGTAAGCAACAATTGTCTCCTACTTAATGCATCTGCAACCCTGTTAGATTTTCCACTTCTATGCTTCAACACAAATGTATAACTCTGCAAGAATTCTACCCACTTCATATGCCTCTGATTCAATTTACCTTGGCTATTTAGGTACTGTAATGCCTGATGATCAGTATACAAAACAAATTCCTTTGGCAATAAATAATGCCTCCATTTCTTTAAGGCCTGAACTATTGCATAGAACTCTTGATCATAAACAGAATACTTCTTCTTTGCATCATTCAATTTTTCACTAAAATATGCAATAGGCTTACCTTCTTGGCTTAATACAGCCCCAATAGCACTACCACTAGCATCACAATCCACTTGGAATACTTTTCTAAAATCTAGAAGTGCCAACACAGGCTGTTCAGTCACCTTCTTCTTCAGCAATTCAAAACTTCTCGCAGCTACTGTAGTCCATTTGAACTCTTTTCTATTCCCTCTTATTGTATCAGTTAGAGGTGCACATATGCCACTGAAATTCTTAATAAACTTCCTGTAAAAACTAACCAGACCATGAAATGATCTTACCTCAGTAGCAGACCTTGGAGTAGGCCATTCCAAGATGGCTTTTACCTTCTCTGGATCCATTTTGAGACCTTCAAGTGATATAACAAATCCCAAATATACTAACTCCCTTTTTGCAAAGACACACTTCTTTAGATTAATTAATAGTTTCTCTTCCCTTAGCCTTTCAAGGACACTACGAATATGCAGTAAATGTTCTCACAAAGTCTTGCTGAAAATTAAAATATCATCCAAATAGATAATAACAAATTTTCCCAAGAACTTCTTAAGAACCTCATTCATGAGCCGCATGAAGGTGCTTGGGGTGTTCGTCAATCCAAAGGGCATGAATAACCACTCATAAAGACCCTCCTTGGTCTTGAAGGCTATTTTGCACTCATCTCCTTCTCGAATCCATATCTGATGATAGCCACTCTTCAGATCTATCTTTGTGAAGTACTGAGCTCCACTCAAGCAGTCCATAAGATCATCCATCCTTGGTAAAGGAAACTGGTACTTGATGGTTATCCTATTTATAGCTCGAGAATCTGTACACATCCTCCACTCTCCACCCTTCTTTGGTGCGAGTATTGTAGGTACTGCACATGGACTCAGGCTCTCTTGAATCAAGCCCTTCCTCAAAAGCTCCTGAACCTGTCTATTTAGCTCCTTTGTTTTAGTAGGAGTCATCTTGTGAGCAGCCTTGTTAGGCAAACTAGCTCCTAGAATCAGATCTATCTGATGACTGATTTGCCTTACTGGTGGCAATCCATTTGGAACATTATCAGAGATAATATCTCCAAATTCCCCTAGTAAATATGAAACTTCAAATGGTATTTCACTACTACCTTCTTTATCTTTCCTAGGAATCAAAGCATAGCACATACACTGATGTTTCATGCCATCTAAAAACTTCCTTCCATCAACAAGACAAATCCTAGCACTACAACATACCTTTTCACCTTCCTTTTTCATGGGCTTCAATTTGTGGCAAACTCCATCCTTTTTCAGAGAGTATGTGTTTGCATGTCCATCATGTATTGCATGTCTATCAAACTGTTATGGTCTACCCAACAATAGATAGTGAACATCCATCGAAATAACATCACAGAGAAATTCATCATGGTAACTCCCAATTTTGAATTTTACTAAACATTGTTCACTGACCAAGACCTTATGATCATCTTTTACCCAAGAAATTCGATAGGGTTGGGGATGTTTCTCCCTCTTGAGCTTCAGCTTAGAGACCATCTCTTCTGATACCAAGTTATCAGTGCTACCACCATCAATGATCACATCACAACATTTATCCTCACACTTGCATCTGGTACGAAACAAACTCCTCCACTGTCCTAGTTCATTTTCACTACTTAGTAGGAATCTTTCATTTACCAAGTTCTCTCCTCTTTCTGCATCCTCTGAATGTGATGATTGTGCATCCTCATCCACATGAGCAACCCTAGCTTGGCCCTCAGCTCTCCTATCTGTCCTTCCTTGTCATTGAGGGCATTCAAAGGCACGATGACCTTCTTCATTGCAATGGAAACAGGTACTATGGAAGCCTCCTCTTCCTTGTCCACGTCCTCTACCTCTTCCTCTTTGATTTCCAAAGTCTTGATCACGAGAGCAGTTGAAACCCTCATTCCTCTGGTTCCTGCTAGTACCCTCATCTTCATTTTTCTTTTGAGTTTCATTGTGGCCTCCAGATGATCTACCACTTCCCCTTCCTTCTTGACCGTGCCCTCTTTGTCTTCCTTCAATCCTTTTACTCAGCTTCTCTTCAACTCGTAGGGAAAACTGGTATGCTTCTTCAACACTGGTCATTCTTACCAGACTTAATTCCTCCTGGATGCTAGGTTGCAACCCACTGATATAACAAGAAACCTTCTCCTTATTTTCTTCTGCATGCCCTGCTCTAATCAGGAGTCGGTAAAACTCCTCTGTATATTATTGGACTGATCTTCCTGCTTGCTTTAACCCATGCATCTTCTTAAATAGATCAAGCTTGTAGTCCACAGGAATGAACTGCTTCTTCAATTTGTCCACCATGTGATCCCGTCTTATGATCTTCTCCTTTCCTCTTCTAAGTCTTTCCAGTTGAATCTCTTGCCACTAGATTTTGGCATGGCCTTTTAGTTTGGCCTTTGCAAACTTAACCCTATCTGGGTCCCTTATATCCTCATACTCAAAGTATTCTTCCAGTTCATTGATCCAATCGATCAACTCATCTGGTTTCAAATTTCCCAAAAATATACCCACTTCAATTGTAGGTCTTTTCCCAAACTTAGTAATGGCCCTAAAAATCCTTTCCTCTACAGGATTCAGAACTTCCCCGTCAACTTCCATTACTTTCTCTTCATTGTCATCCTCACTATTGTCATCTGTGGCAACATTTGCTCCTCTATGAAGCTCCTCTTGCAGTGCTTGTACCTGTCTCTAGAGGGCTCTAACCTCCTCAGGATCAATAGCTCTGGCCCTTCTGCCACACTCTCTTCATGGAGGCATCTTCTAACTCAAACCCACAACCACACAGTCCTAGTGCAAACTGCCTCACAGTCGGCGCTCTGTCTACACACTCAAGAAAACCCGCTCTAATATCACTTGATGGAGCCACAACCCAACAATAGAATGGACACAATAGAAAAGGGAAATTATATTAACTGAGAAGATAAGCTAGTACAAACAGTGCAGAGAAAATAAACTTCAAAACATGTCCTACGGGCTTACAATAGCATAAATTTGGAGAATATTTCTCCTTTTAGCACCTCCTCTCAAGCTCCAATCCCAACTGCCTTTTACAATGCTAGAAATCTCCTTAAATAGACCTCAGAGGGTTAAGGACTAGGAGTACATTCTAGAAAGTGCTAGTAGGCATCCACCGACAAAATAGAAGGTTCCAGAAGCTGTGTTAGAAGTCGGTGCAAATCTAGAAGAATCCAGAAACAATAGCCGAACTTTCGGGAGGCATAACTTTTGAACCGTAGCTCCGATTGACAAACCTTTTATATTTTCGAAAAGCTCTCGAAGCGCTCTATAGCCCTATGGACTAGATTTTCTCATCCCCTATTTTTTGACCCTTTTCAAGGTCATTTAATGCCCCAAACCTAACTTTGAAGCATTCTTAGGAGGTCTCCAAAACTCGAAAAATTGCAATAACTTTCAAACCGTGGGGCCTATTGACCTGATTCTTTTTTTGGAATGCTCTAAATCATGATTACATTCATCTGGCCAATTCACACCTTCTAGTTTACTGAAATGATGGCCCAAATACATGCTCCTATTTTTTTGGGATTTTTAAACGCACTGATAGTTGAACTATGAGAGTTGGAACCTTTATTTGAGCCAAATGGGTATCCAAAAATGTAAAGACATGAAACAAAAACTAAATCTAAGTACATTTTTTTGGGTGACACAGGATTGCCCTTATACCTCTGGATGCTCCTGCATCACATTGAGTGTGTGAACATTCTCAGGTAGGCCACACCAAATCATCACTAAGAGTCACTAAATGCCATAGGGGAGCAATCATTGATGAGGAATATCTCGGAGTTCATGCAAGCTATGGATGTGATTCTAGGTGCTATAGGACCATGTTTTGGATAGCTACATTAAGCTCTCTTTCTTTTTTGAGATCTTATTCCATTTTGATTTTGCAACCCCATCTCAAGTGATGCTAAGACTTGTAGTGTTGGCCAGTACAAAGTTTCCAATTGTAGAATCTATCCCACCTTTCATTGTGGGATCAAACTGTAACTTTCATTAGCTCTATGTGGCTAGGTAAACACTAGCCCCAAGCTCCTCCCATCTTTTTGAGTGCTCAAACATTCTTATGCATGCCAAACCAAATCATCCCTAAGAGTCACTAAATTCCATAGGGCAACAATCTTTGACGGCACATATCTCAAAGCTTGTGTGAGATATAGATGCAATTAAAGGTGCTATAGGACTATGTTGCAGAGACCTACAATAACCTCTCTTTCTTTTTTCATTTCTTTATCCATTTTGATTTTGCGACCTCATCTCGAGTGATGTTGAAACTTGTAGTGTTGGCTAGTACAAAGTTGCCAACTACTAAATCTCCCTCACCATTTGTCATGGGATCAAACTCTCTATTTTGTTAGCTCCAGGTGGCTAGGTAAATCTTAGCCCCAAGCTCATCTTATCCCGTTGAGTGCTCGAACATTCTCAGGCACATCAAACTGAAACATCCCTAAGAGTCACTAAATTCCATAGGGCAATTATCTTTGACAGGACATATCTTGGAGCTCATGTGAGGTATGGATGTGATTCTAGCTACTATAGGACCATGTTGTTCACTTTTTTGAGATCTTGTTCCATTTTGATTTTGCAACTCCATCTTGGGTGATGCTAAAACTTGTAGTGTTGGCCAGTACAAAGTTGCCAACTATTGAATCTCTCTCACCTTTCATCGTGTGATTGAATTTTCTATTTTTTTAGCTCTAGGTGATCAGGTAAACACTAGCCCCAAGCTCCTCCATCCCATTGACCATGCAAACATTCTCAGGCATGCCAAACTAAATCGTCCCTAAGAGTCACTAAATGCCATAGGGAAGCAATCTTTGACAAGGCATATCTTGAAGCACATGTGAGGTATGGATGTGATTCTAGGTGCTATAAGATTGTGTTGAGGAGATCTACAATAACCTCTCTTTTTGGAGATTTTATTCTATTTTGATTTTGTGACCCCATCTCGGGTTATGATGAAATTTGTAGTGTTAGCCAGTACAAAGTTGCCAACTATTGAATCTCTCTCACCTTTTATCATGGGATTAAATTGTATGTTTCATTAGCTTTGGGTGGTTAGGTAAACACTAGCTCCAATCTCCTCCCATCTTTTTGAGTGCTCAAATGTTCTCGAGCATGCCAAACCAAATTGTCCCTAAGAGTCACTAAATGCCATAGGCTAGCGATCTTTGGCGAGGCATATCTTGGAGCTCGTGCAAGGTATGGATGCAATTCTAGGTGTTATAAGACTATGTTTCAAATACCTACAATAACATATCTCTCTTTTTTGGAGATCTTATTCCTTTTTAATTTTGTGACCACATCTTAGGTGATGCTAAAACTTGTAGTGTTTGCTAGTACAAAGTTGCCAACTGTCAAATCTCTCTCACCATTCGTCATGGGATTGCATGGTATATTCTATTAGCTCCAAGTGGCTAGGAAGGCCCTATCCCCAAGCTCCTCCCATCTTGTTGAGTGCTTAGACATTCTTGGGCATGCTGGACCAAATCGTCCCTAAGAGTCACTAAATGCCATAGGGCAGGGATCTTTGAAGGTGGCAACTAGATATGTCATCTAATCCAATAATGTAGACTCATGATAGAAGGTAAAGGGGTGATCATAAACCTCATTTTGAACATGTTATATTTTTATGGTAGTAAGGTAATCCTTGTTTGTAAGGTCAAGGAACTTGAGGTCACCTATAAACCCAAGTTGCCTTAGTCCTAATGATTTTTGTTTTTTTGTTTTTTTTTGTTAATAAGTTGACTCAATAAATGTTTTGAGAGTCATTAAACTTTATATAGGTCCTATATGTTACCAAAAACCACTTGGTTAAGTTCTAGGAAGAGTTAGTGCAAAAATCAAATTTTGCAATAAAGGTTGTTGACAACTTTTTGGCAATTTTAGCCATTTTTTGGAAAACCTTAAAATTAACCTTATAACCAATCAAACCAACTGGTAATTGGTTTTAATGCATGTCAAATGATGAAAATACCCTCTATGAATTTAGAGGAGGCATAAGGTGTTAGTTATTATTAAGTTTTTTTTATATGGCAAGGAATCACTACTGACGTTAAACTTCTATATAGGATCATTGAGTTATTGTCAAATATCATTACTTCCTATTCGGAACAAAAAACTCATACTTTATCAGAATGAAACACCACTCTAACTATAATAATTAATATTCATTTCCTCAGTTAGCTAGAACCAACAAAAAAATCTATTAAACTCAATATGCCAAAACAAGAAAATCCTTTGTTAGCCGACCCTTATTTGTAGATACTAACACTAAAATGATTTTTCCATGTTAAATAACTGAACTTGGTTAACACTACATTTTTTGTAAAATTCCTTTGGTAACCGAGAGAGCTCGGTTAACATTGGTTCTATCCAACTTTCCTTTGTTAACTGAGTGAGCTTGGTTAACTCTCAACTTCTGCAAACTTCACTTTGACACCTGAGTGAACTTGATAGAGACTATCTTATAAACTTAGAAAATACTGGAATGCTTGGAAAACATAAGAAATTGTCTTAATCACCCGAGTGATCTTGGCATACACTAACTAGTAAAGATATGACATTTTCTTTTAACATCAAAGACAATATATAATTGATCAATTATTTTAAATAGGTTTGTAGTTATCTAAAGTGTTCATTATTAAAAAATTAAAATTAGGATATTTTGAGTTAGTATCTCATACCTAATAAGTGCACTTTGTTTGATGTTAAATGATGGAGTACTAAGGGTGAACAATGATGCTCTAGTGGTAAGAATATGTGAATTTCTTTTTTCTAATAGTAAATTATTCTTTCTAATCTTATGAACTCCATTTAGAGGTTTGTAAACCATAAATAAAGTTTATTGACCTAATAATATTGATTGTATTGAGAGTGTTGAAATTTGTCTATAAATTGTGACTGCTACCTAACTATGGTCTCACCCCTTCAACTAAAAATATTTATTTTCCTCAAGTCCTCATATTTTTGTAAGGAAAATTTGGAGTCCTATATTTTAGGAATGTTTTTACTTTTCTTCTTGTCCACAATCACATTTGGAGATTGGAAAAATTTCTACTTAATTGTAAGAGATCCCATTCACACTACCATCAGTGTTATCCGAGATATTGTGCATATTTGTATAAAATCAGGTTTTAAAAAATTGCAAAAAGTTACAACATTGACAATAATAATTTTTCTATTTTTTTTAATAATTTGTACAATTTCCATTGTACATTCATTGCAAGTTATTTATTTAATAAACCCAAACTTTCCCAATGACTTTGAAACCAATAGTTTTCCATGGAATTTGCAAGAAACACCAAATTTTCTCAAAATAAATCTAAAACTAGTTTGTGTTTGTTCTTTCTCCAATCTAGTTTTATTTAGAAACTAAGCAATACTTTAAAACCTTAACATTAACAGACTTCTTGTATCTTTCACCTCACAAAAATTGTCACAAAATCATGCAAAATTAAGGTTGACTACAATGCAATTAGAGCATGATTCTCGAGCTTATGGATCATGGATATTTGCATGTCTTACTTCACTTTACAATATATTTAAAATGTGTTATCTATCATAAAAAAAGTAAAGATGATCAATCCTGTAAAGTTATCAAGAAGTGAGATAGTAATTTATAAAGTTATTTATAATATTTCAAAATGTTTCAAATCACATTACATGGTCTATTAGAGAAATCTAAAACATTGATAGAAAAAAGAAAATTTCACAAAAATTCAGCTGAGACTAAGTTATCAGCATAATAGATTACAAGAATCTAATATTATTAAGATAGATCCATCATGAAATCACTAAGGACACTAAAACATTCAAGAGATATCCATCACTAAGTTGTGATAAGGTTTTAACTATTCTTGGAAGTGTGGTGGGAGGGTTACAATATTGTATGCACAAGGACTTAAGGTTCACCAAGATGTCAAGGAGTTTGTTTGCGATTTTGGTTTGAAATTTTCTAGGTTGATAAGTAGGAGATTGTTTCCTCAAAAATTTAAATGAATTTGACTCAAAAACTACATAGTTAAATCCTAGTAGCAATATCACTATTTGACTTGATGTGGAAAATATCTCATACTAATCAATTGATATGAATTGTCATTCACTAGGTATTTGTTTCTTGACATTGCCCATGTATTCCTCTAGCTCACAATCTTAGAAAATGAGAATGATATAAAAAAGAGTACAAATTTTCCCTTAGGTTTGAGAGTTTATGGGCAATAGAATATACCTACAACCTATCAACAATGACCAATTGATCCTTGTAAATTTTGAATCAATATGTAATCTAAAATTTTTGATGATTTTATATTTCTTAATGAAAAGGCATTTACTTCTTATTTTTTATGAATGAATTATTTTGACACTAGTTTTTCTAATGACATATAATGATTCAGTGTGGGTGATTAACCCCAATGATGAAACAAAATGAATTAAAAAAATGATAACAATTAGAACACAAATCTAATTTAGAATTAATTAGTAATTATTAGAATACACTATAGAATTTTGATAACATGAATATTCTTCTTCTACATTATTATATACAAGAGAGTAAATCATCATATTGAGTTTGTTTGGGTTATGAATAAAAGATTTTAATAGGATGTGATACTTCAATTTATATACATTATTTATAAGCGATAAATTATATTTTAATTAATAATATCTCATATTATTTTAATAATTATCGATTAGTTTTAAAATAATTATACAATAGTTTTCAAAAGAAAGTTGCTACTAAGAATTTCAATGTTAGAAAATAAGCCACTAAAATGGTAGGAATTCAAATGATAAATTATAATTTCACCATCATATATATTCATCTTAATAAATTATTTTACTATTTGATAGAGCTAAATATTTGTCTTAGAAAGAGCCTACAACATAATGATAAATTGTGAGCTCTTATCTAGGAGGTCTTGGATTCAAGTTAATAAATAATAATAATGCATAAGGCAAGAACCTACAACACAATGCTAAACTCTGAGCCTCTTTTTGAAAAGGTGTTGGGTTTGAATCTACTTGCACTTATAAAAAATAATTATAATTAATCAGAATACATGATAATAATAAATCTTAACTTCAGTTTCTTATCAATAACAATGAATGTTTATCTTTCAGGTGAAAATTATTTTATTTGCTAATATATATACTTTTATTGTTTAAAATAATACTATTCGCCTAGAATGTACACATTTTTTGAGATACTATGAATGATTCGCCAATGGAAATTATTATTTTTTCTTTGTAAACAATTTTTTTTTACCACAAGAACTAATTTGTTTCCAAGAGTGTTATACCTTTCACCATATTTTTACACTTTTTTCTGAAGGTGGGGTTTCTTATAGCATACCCTATGCAAAGTGATTTTGAACCCCATTCATTCATATGCTTAACTTCTATCATTGACATACAATGTTCCTTATATTGGTATTTTTTGTGGTATAAAAATATTATGCATAACCTTTGAAAATTTCTTGAGTACACACGTAGTAATATAACTTGGCAAAGAATATCTTGGTAACTAAGGAATATTTTCACTTGAGAAT
Source organism: Cupressus sempervirens (assembly GCA_028749045.1). Classification (NCBI taxonomy): domain Eukaryota; kingdom Viridiplantae; phylum Streptophyta; class Pinopsida; order Cupressales; family Cupressaceae; genus Cupressus; species Cupressus sempervirens. Next base: position 226,714,286 of record CM053787.1, on the reverse strand, counting down.
CATCTTTCTCTATCACTTCTCTTAGGAATAGACTATAAATTTTTTAAACCATGGCCCTTTTCATTTCTACATATTATATTAAAATTCCCAAACAAATTGTACTTCATTGAAAAGTATTTTGATAACTCCCACATCTAGGAGGACTTAAAAAAGATTTATGAAAATGTATATAACACCCCTTGGATTCATTTTATGATTTTCTTGTAATGTTGGCATACATAAGACTTTTTTTATGAGAGGATAAGATACCCCAGTATTATATTCTACTATTTGGTGGGCCATAAAATGCACATCAATAGGTATCCATGAATAACACCAATGAAAATATCATACAAGTCATGTAGTTTTCCAATATTTGTCATCATATAATCTAACTAATTAGGCACTCCTAAATTGAGGTCACCCTAGATATCACTCACAACTACTAAAGTTTTCCCAACTAGCTTAAGAGGTCTTGTTGAAAAAAATAGAAGATTGAAGAGATCTTCAATTTTGTTTGTCATTTCCTTCCCATTTTTTCTTCCAACTACTATTTCAATCACATATTCTAGTGGGTGACAAGTTAGCACACATTTTTACAATTAATTTTTTCTTATGTTTTAGTCTTAGTAACTGATATAATTATAGACTATTTTGGCATAGTTAACACATTCTTTGGTATTTTCATAGTTGGATTGATGTCATTTCTCTTTACTATAAGAATTGCTACTAAATTTTTTATTAAATTATATGAAAATTTGACAGGACATTACTCTATATATAATATCCACCATTGGGGAAGCAACTAGGAATGAACATGGAACCTAGGAACTTCAATAAGAAGATTTGATATTTAAATCAGAACATGGATGTCTCTCTATAGTTATACCAATAATTTTTACAATATCAAAGAATCATACATTCGTAACATACATCTAAACCAAGGTGGAAGTAAATCAAAATGATAGAGTATGATAATTTTTCGAAGAGAAAAAATGCACCCGATAGACTTATTGTAGTAGAGTAACACTATTAGAGAAAGAAATGTGGAGTCACAATGACACTTGATGTCATTCGGAATCGCTAATATTGATGGATATCCCAAATGAGAAAGTAAGATCATTGGAGAAAGTTTGAGCCCTAATAATAGATATAAAAATAGACAATGATGTCGACAAAACTATGTGAACAATTATTTGATGCTCGATAAACTAATTGGTATAACATAGAATGACAAGGTACCCTATAAATAATTAAACTTTATCATAATATCTCTAGGTGATGGATATATAGGAATATCTTTACACTAAGGAAAATAAAAATTAAACATAATTCAACAATTGATAAAAATATTAAGATATATTATGTTGATAAGTGAAGAAAAAGAATAATGGATTATGAAATGTTGATGGAGATGTTTAGTACAAATCTACAAGACCATTGAGAGAACACATGCCAAAATAATAGATTGAAAATCAAAATAATATATACCAATACAAGAACATTAGAGTAACATTACACTTGGGAAATTATACTAACACTTGAGGAAGTTATTGGTTTAACTTATACTGATGAACATACCAAAGGTGTTCTCAAAGATGTTATATTGATCATACAAAAAGAGTAACTAGGTTAGGAGGTCCTATAACAATGCATAGTCATTGTAATGTCTATGAAAATTTCTATTGCAATCATTGCTTATTAATCTCCTATCTTAAATGATTATTAAACAATCAAAACTAAATTTTTCATAACCAATATAAAAAAATAACACAACTACAACTTCACCAATAAAATATAAAAAGAAATTCACAACACAAAGAACATAATATTTTCGGACAAATCATTCCTGAAAAAACTCCTAAGGGAAAACTAGTTCTAAAAATGAGGAATTATATCAACTTCAACAAAATAAGAGATACAAAATTCCTTGTTTCTCACTGGTAGAACTTCAACAACCTCCTAATTTCTCCCGCTGATATTCCTCTACTGTTATCCCCAACGCTATCATTGCACCCTTGCTAACACTACAAGATAGTTTTCTATCATTGAAAACTCATTTACTAACACTATAAATGCTTCTAGAAACCTGTACTCCAAATGCCCCCTTTACCCTCGTTTATACTACTCCTGTTGGAAAACCAATGGTTAAGATTGGTCCTCAATCAATGGTGATGATTAAAACAACTTAACAACCCTAAGCAAGTCAATTTCTAGTTTCTTCTAAAGGTGGTCTATTAATTAACAAATATTTGTCACAACTCTAACCAATTTTTAAGTAAAATAATTACTTGCTAAATAATAACATATGGAAAAATAGATGTCCAAGCTACCAAAACTAACACTCCCTCTTAGTGAGAAAGTTGTTCTACATGACACCTAACTTATCTCTAAAGAAGATGAATTTAGCCTTCCCCAATGCCTTAGTTAGAATGTCTACTACCTAATCCTCTATAGGTATATATTGTAGCTAAACAACCCCTCATTGTAAACAATCTCTGATGAAGTGATATCTGATGTCTATATGCTTAGACCTATCATGAAATACTAGATTCCCAGACAACTTGATGCAACTTTAATTATCGCAACATGTCATAGTAGTCTCAACCTTCTGACCAAACAAGGCTACTAATAACTTTTGAAGCCATATAGTTTCACATGTCACCATGCTAGCTTCTATGTATTCTACTTCTGCTAAACTCGAAGCCATAGATTTCTGCTTCCTGCTTAACCAAGATACAACTCCTCAACCCAAAATGAAACAACACCCTAAAGTGCTCCATTTTTCTATTGTACTTCCTACTTAATCTGCATTAATATCACCTATCAATCTGATACCTTCACCCCAATCATATCTAATCCCATACTCAACTGTACCACACAAGTAATGCAACTCATGATTGGCCACTATCCAATGCACTATCTTTGGTTCAACCATGAACTCACTAAGAGAGTTCATTGCGAGTGCAATATTTGGTCTGCTATTGACCAAATACATAAAAAAACCAATCAACTATGTATATAAAGTGGAATCTACATCCTTCTCCTTGGATGTATCTACCTTCCTCCAATTTGTGATCATGGGTGTAGACATGTTTTTTCAATCCTTCATCCCGAATCTCTACAAGGTCTCAATGCAATATTTGCCTTAACCAAGGAGAATCTCTCCAACTATCTACCACACCTCCATGAAGACAAATTAGTGCATACTTGTCCTAAATCCTTCATCTCAAACTCTTTTACAAGAGCTCTCTTGCAATCCTCGATGAGCCCTAGCGCACCTATAAGAAATAGGTCGTCCATGTAAAGAACAAGAATAAGAACATTACCCCCAACCACCAAGTACTAGAGGTGAGCATCTACTTCACTTTTCACAAATCTCTTTTCCTACAAGTATGTATCAATGTGCTCATACCACTTTCTAGGAGCCTGCCTAAGTCTATCTAAGGCTTTCTTCAATTTGCACACATGCGTCTCCTTACTATGTGATACAAAGCCTTTTGGTTTCTCTATGTATACCTCTGCCTTAAATTCACCATTAAGGAATGTTTAATTGAGATCCATTTGATGGATTTTCCATCCCATTTGTGCTACAAATAAGATCACACCTCATGTAGAAGTATACCTGGCCATTGGAGAAAATGTCTCCTTGTAGTCTATTCCCTTCTTTTGAGAGAACCCCTTGGCCATGAACCTTGCCTTATATTTCTTGATGCAACCATCTCAACCATTCTATATATTATAGATCTAGCATGATCCAAATACTACTCTATCTATTTGTCTAGGCACTACCTCTCACACATTGTTCTGCATTATTTATTTATACTCCTTAACATAGTATCTTGCCATACCTAATGTTGTGTACCCTCTTGATAGGTAGAAGATTCACTATCTACCAACTAACTAACTAATGCCATGTAGTCATTAAACTTGACTAGTTGTCTCCACTCTCTTGTACTCCTTCTAGGAGCTCCACAAACTCTTGAGTATCCCTTTGTGTCTCTTGAACTTGACAATTCCTACTGCCAACTATAGAGGATGAAATATCAACCTCTAAGTCTTCTAGATGCATTCCTTGTTGCTCCATCCTCTGTGAATCTTCACCACCTGATCCTACACTTGTACTAGTAACTATACTTGTGCTTTGTTGCCCTTGTCTAGGCCTTGGAGTTTCTACTAGTTGTTCACTACTGATTATTTGCTGGAAAATCTCTGGACCTCCTAATTTCCTTGTCCTCCGTGAACTCAAAATCATGTCTAACAATAATTCTTTTGGTCCTGGGGATAAAAATCCTATATGCCTTTGAGGTTTCACTATACCCAACAATGTACCCCCTCTCTACATTCTAGTCTAATGTGGTATGTGTATTGCTTGGAATATGACAATATACCAAACTCCCAAATATTCTAAGGTGACCAACATTTGGCTTCTTTCCTATGAAAGCTTCCTCTAGTGTCATATTTTTTAGTGCCTTGTGTGGAACCTTATTATGAATGTAGACTATTGTACTACATGCCTCTACCCATAAATAATGGGGCATGTGTTGGTTATGTAGCATAGTTTGTGCCGCCTCCAATATAGAATGGTTCTTCCTCTCACCAACTCCATTCTGCTATGGATTGTAAGGAATAGTCCACTCTCTCTTGATTCTATTTCCTTTGTACTCACCTCCATTGTTTGACTGAAGAACATTTATTTTCCTTCCTGTCAAGTTCTCCACAAGAGCCTTGAATTCATGGAACTGACTGAAAACCTCATCCTTGGTCCTCAAGAAGTATATGCAAGTCTTCCTGGAGAAATCATTGATAAAAGTAGCATAGTACTCATATAATCTAAGATATTTTTTTGACATTGGTTAAAAAACACTTGATTCTAAAAGATTAAGAACACCCACAAATCTGGTATCACTCCTTGGAAAAGATTCTTTTGCAAAGTTTTGGAGCATGCATCTCTTACATACATCATCATGCTCTGTGATCACCTATGGAACACTTGTCATTGTATCATGAATCAATTTGAGTGCTCCATGATGAATATAGCCCATCATCCTATGCCATAGCTCTCTAAGATCTCTAGGATTATTGTTGCTCATGAGTGCCTTAGGAGTATCAAATTGGAATATATAAAGGCGATCACTCCTAAATCCTATAGTTATTTATGATTTCCAATCCTTATGCTTAATCAACACATGTGTCCCTTGAAAGAGTACATTATACCCCCTATCCTGAAGAATAGATGTATAGAAATCAAATTCATACCTAAGCATGGTACATGCAACACATTTTGAAGTGGAATTATCTTTCCATTCCCCCTCTAAAATTGAACAATCTTATTCCCAACTGGGTTGAGTTTGGACAAGTTTCCCATAGAAATTTGGATATTAGTGTTCTCCTCCTTATAACTAGAGAAGTACTCTCCAACTCCTATCATATGAAATGATGACCCACTATCTATATACCAAAAACACTATGAGGTTGAGCTCACCATACAAGCTATAAGTGTAAACTCATCTTTCATTCTACTAGATAGTTCTTTTGCACTTGCCAAAGCTACCACCTACTTCTTTGCCTTCTTCGTTTCTAGGCTATCACTAACATAGTGACCATACTCATGACAACCAAAGCACTTGACCTTAGAAAGGTCCTTCTTCTTCTTCTCGCTTTGTGAATTTGATCCTTTGCTATACACCTTCTTTGCTTTCCCATTTCCTGCTAGGGAAATGTTTTCTTGTTACACCTCACTTTTCTGACTCTTGTTGGCCCCATTGACAAGACTTAGTCTAAACTCCTCATGAGTGAAATCAGTCCATAGTCAATCCCAACTCAATAAGGTATCTCATCCACTAAAAACTTGAACAAAGCCACCCCATTTCTTAGTAAACCTATTTTGGGCTATTCTCAATAGCTCTTCATCACTAGGGCTATCTCCAATAGCTACTAACTTGTCCTTGAAAAGTCTAAGCCTAGTGAGGTAACTTGTGATTTCTTCTCCCTAGTTCATTTTGGTATTCTTCAACATCTCTCTAAGAATCATCTTCCCACTAATGGTAGAATTCTAGTACAGGTTCAAAATGGCATCCCACATCTTCTTTGTTGTATCTATCTTTGAGATATGTGGAACAATACGATCCTTGACAACATCAATGATTATCCTTTTCACCTTGGCATCTTCCTTCTTCTATGTTGGAAGTTGTGTAACTTCTATAGGAACAACTACAATAGTGGTAACATAATCGTTGATACTATTCCCTTCAAACAATAAAGAAAGTTGGGCCTTCTAGACACCAAAATTCGAGGCACCATCCAATCTGTCTTGATCTCTTGAACTAGCTAAAGTCATCTCAAGGGATAAAATCAAATTTTTATTTAATAAATATAAAGAGATCAATTTAGGTTTTATAAACATTGCACTAATACCATGTGAAAATTCCTATTGTAGTTACTAATTATTAATCTCCTATCTTAAATGATTATTAAACTACCAAAAAAAAATTCTTCATGGCTAATATCAAAAAATAACACAAGTGCAACTTCACCAATAAAATATGAAAAGAAATTTACAACACAAAGAACACAATATTTTCAGAGAAATCATCCTTGGGAAAACCTCTATGGGAAAACCAGTTCTACAAATGAGGAATTATATTAACTTCAGCAAAATAAGAGATACAAAATTCCTTGCCTCTCACTAGAAGAACTTTGAAAATCTCCTAATTCTTCCAACTAATATTCCTACACTATTATCCCTGACTCTATCATTGTTCCCTTGGTAATACTGTAAGATAGTTTGCTATCATTGTAAACTCATTTGCTAACATTGCAAATGCTTCTAAAAACGTGTACCCCAAATTCCTCCTTGACCCACTTTTATACTACTCTTGTTGGAAAACGAATGGTTGAGATTGATTCTTAGTTGATAGTCGAGATTAAAACAACTTAATAATGCTAACCAAGTCAGTTTCTAGTTTCTTCTAAAAGTGGTCTATTAATTAACAAATATTTGTCCCAACTCTAACTAATTTATTAGTAAAAAAATTACTTGCTAAATAATAGCATATGAACAAACAGTTGTCCAAGCTACCAAAACTAACAATGTCAACTTGATTTCTAGGGAATGTTGTAATAAATATGTACATCAGAAGACATGCTAGTTTGTATGAATCATTGGACAATTTACACATGACAACATTTGGTGTCACAATAGAAATACTTTCTAGCATTAAATTTATCGATCAATTAACTAAAAAAGGGCATTAAACAGACAATCCTAATAACTTATTTTTTGAAGGAACCTAAAATGAATATAATGGGAAAGACTTCTAGAATATGATGGTTACTTGTGTATAACTTAGATTTTTTGAGTTCCTATGAAAACGTCTAATTACTACATGAAAGAAATATCAACAAATAAATATTGAGTAATCCTTCTCAAAAATTATAAATAATGTAAGAACTTCCCAATAAACAAAAACTCCTAGAATGAGAATCCTTAGCCTTTAACATAGCTTTATTTGACCAAAGAAGAAGTTTAGATTAGTTATGTGGAGTACAAGAGCATTTTTTTGAGATTGAAGAAGAAGAGAAAGAGTGAACTAAGGGAGTTCATAGCTAAATTGTAGGTGGGTGATCATGAGTATTAGAATGAGATGCTTGAGTTTCTTTGGATGATATGTATAAGGTGCCAATAATTGCATGAAGAAAAAATTATTTTCTTTTTCTTCCCAAGTCATTAGCACAAATTTTATGGGCTATACTACATGTACAAGGAGGTTTTCTAAAATGCCAAGATAGAAACCAGCCATCATAAGATTTCTAGAGTTTATGTGAAGTGTATCATAATTATTTATTATCTTATCATTTAGTTGTATGTAATTAAATCACTAATTCATAATAAGTAAAGTGGGAAAGGGTCTAAACCCTTCCAACAAACTGAACATCATGTCTAAAAGAAACAAGATAAGGATATGAGTAATGAAACCTACTAAATATAAAAAATAGCTTAAACAAACATGACAAAAATTTGAAAAACAAAAATGGATGTGTAGTTGAAAATAAAATCCTTGAATTACGTCACTAGTTATTAGTTAAGGAATACTTATATTTTAGATTTTAAAGTGTACATCCTTTCATTTTGAAGGTAGATCCTTGTTTACAAGTATAGGATTATTTTGTACCAAAAATGATACATAATCATTGATATGTCTTGTATAAAAAACATGTAAGTACTATCTGTTGGGAATATAAGACTGCCAAAGATGTGATTTTCTATAATTGGTTGATTATACTATACTAATTTACATACAAGAACTAGGTGTTATTGAATTTACTATTGTGTTTTATCTCTCAATTGTCTCATTAGCTCTTTATATTAATTTATTTTATTTTTTATTGTTTCAACATGCTATCCTATTTTATTGTATTTGTCATAGGCAATATAGTATTACATTCACTTTTTACTATTATGAATTTGTTTCCACCAATTAATATTACTAATTCTTTGTCATTAATATTTGTAAAGCTTTGTAATTTATTTACCTATTTTATATGTTATGAAAAATATTTCTTTCAAATTTGATTGGTTCATTTTATTTGGTGTTATATGACCCCTTTTCTTCTTTATCTTATGTTTCTTTCACCGAGATTTTTGAAGTAAACATTAGTTTTTATTTTCATTTGTTAAAATATTTAGTCTAATTTTAACTCTTTTGTATCATAATACCTAAACTAAAGTTAAAATTGAAACTTCTAATTCTTATTTTTTGATGAGATAGAATTTATTTAAATTAAAGTTAAAAAAATTATATTCATATTTTTTTAGTAGTATTGTGTTCATCCACAAAATGTAATTAATTCAAAATTAATCAACTAGTGAGAATAATTTATTATAATTATTAAGTTAATATATTATTTAATTATATCAATGATAATTGAACATTTTATTTTGTCAACATTTTATTTTGATATGTCTCATATATAGAGTTAATATAACAATTTTACTATACATCTTCCATTTTATCTTTTCTTGATGAATAGTCCTTTTCTATTAATAAATAATATACTAAGATTATAATTCACAAAAAAGGGTCATGGGATACAAGATCACCTCATGAGAGTTCACATGGCCGAAGCTAGAATCATAAACTATTCATCAAAGAAAACATTTAAAGAAACCTTAGAAGGCTAAAGCAGTGCCTACTAATGGAGGTGGCTCATCACAACCATGGAATCCCTAATCATCTTTGGAATTGGGAGGTAGATTGGAAACAATCTAGTCATCGGTAGTAGCATTAGTGGCCTACTTAACATCCTTCATGTCTAGTCGTGGAGGTGAAATTGCCAATTCTAGGTGAAAAGGTCATTTCCCAAAGACCACTAGCTAAGCGTTAGGAGGAGGAGCCAGGGACCAGCTAGTGCCACCATGGGGTAGGAAAATTGAGTGGCACCTCCATCCATCATTGGCATTGCTGGGAGAGCAGTGGCAAGAAGCCTAGGAATGCAGAGTGTTGCGAGAGGTTGCCTGAAGAGTTGCACCTCTAACGGTAGCCTGTAGGCATCAAGGTATCAACTGAGGCATCTGGAGGTACCTTGGAAATAGTTTAAGGGGAATTTCCCAAGTAATTAAGCAGCTCTTGCAAGTTGGCCACCTTCAAAGCCACCTTGTTTGCTTGCGCTTGAATCTTCATCATTACATTATTACAAATGCACACCTTAGTGTACATAGAAATATTACTATCAAGAAAACTATGAGTGAAAAGAACAACATTTCTATCTTTCCATAGACTGAATAAAATTTCCATCCTAAAGGTATGCCAAATCTAGGTAAATTTTTTAGGGATCCTGGGGGAATCACTCAAAATAACCATATGCGAAGAAAAGGGTTGTGGCCAAAACAACTTAAAAAAATCATGAACCCAGTTCCAATAATTTTGAGCACGTCTACAAAACCATAAAATATGTAGGAAAGACTCTAGTTGTCCATAGAATGGACATCAAAGATCCAAAACCCCGATATGCTTGATCTGAGGCCCAAGGGGGAGACCTTGAAAATCTAGGAACCAATAAAAATGGGCAATCTTGGGTTTTGTAATAGCACTCCAAATAGTGTTCAAGTGCTTTCTTCATTGAGAAAGAGAATATTGCAAATGCCATCTCTGATTAAGCATATCCACCATTGGCAAATTGGGAGAAAGTCATCTATAACCTAGACTTGGTTTGTAATTGATGAAAGGAGTGGAAGGATACCACTTCCAATTAGTGCACCAAGGTCTAATAGAATGAATACCCAATTTATGAATTAAGTGCACTAGAATTGCAAAAAGAAATAATTCAAAAGTCTACCGATTTGAACGGGCAAGATGGTACTAGACTTGCATATCTTCCCAAGATCTGAAACTCATGGAAATCCTAGAGAAAAGATCTTTAGGAGTATTGATGCCTTGTTTGAAAAAATGAAAAGAATTGGCACCTTGAGTCTTGGCAAGGGGAATAATTGGGATGGCAAACAAGGGAGACCATCAAATGTTCTATTGATTTAAAGAGAGCCCATCACAAAACTCATCACTAGACCAGCAAAGCCAAGGCTTTATAGCTTCCCAAGCTTTCCATATGCTCTTGATTACAAAAGAGCCCTATATGAGGATAGGCTCTTGCATGATGAGAAGAATGTGAAAGCCAATCCCCTTCCATGCAGGCTTGTTGACGAGAAATCCAGAATGCAATGTCAAACCAAAATCTTCCAGGCTTCATCTCTAGTGATGGCATGAATAATCCATTTGGCACATAGAGAAATGCTTTTCTTTTGTGTGGAAAGTAGGCCAAGGCCTCCAGACTCTTTTGGGAGACAACAAAAATCCCAAGCAACTCTGTGAAAGCCATGATGATCAAAACCAGAGGCCTAGAGAAAATCACGGAGCAATCGCTCTAATTTTTTATGGGAGGCTTTAGAAGGAGCCCAATAAGAAGAATAATAGACATACATTGCTGCAAGAACTTTTGAGAAAATTTGAAATTTTCCTGCAAGAGAAAGCAGTTTTGTAAGCCAATAATCCAATTTCCTTGTAATCTTGGCAAGCACTATTCCATAGATCCACTAGCGATGCTTGAAAAGAAAAAGAAATGCCTAGAAAGTGGAAGATCTCCCCATGAGTGACCCATTTCCATTCAAACTGGCTAAGCCAAGGTGGCACTAGAAAAAAATACTGGCAATAACAGAGCATTTTATGTCATTGAATAGCAGAGCCAAAGGCTTGACAAAATGTGTCAAGGTAATTTTAGGCATTATTGATGTTTTCTTCATCCTCCAAAAGACTAAGAAAGGAATCATCAAAAAAATGACCATTGACCAACTAGGAAGATTATTCTAGCAAAGAAATGCCATGAACCAAACCTAAAGATATGGAGTGGGCTAGCAAATAGCCAAACCCTTCAGCAACAATAACATAAAGCGCCAAAGCTAGAAGGAAACCTTTCCTAATGGAACAAAAAAGACCAAAGGTATCAAATTGGGAGTTATTGATGGTAATGCAAGCATTAGCATCTCCAAAGAGCATTCCATAGATTGTAAAAAATTGGGACCAAAACCAAGAGCCCAAAGCATAGCCAAAATAAAAGGCCATTCAATTCAGTCATAAGCTTTAGAAAAAAATATTTTCAGAAAAATAGTTGCCTCTTGGACTTGCGAGCCCACTCCATTCCTTCCTAGACATCAATAATGTTGTAAAGAACATATTTGGACTTGATAAAGCTAGTTTTCTTAGGCCACACAATTAAAGGCAAGAGGTGGCAAATTTTGAGAGAAATTTCTTTGGCAATAATCTTATAAGACACATTTAGAAGGGTAATGGGCCACCAATTTTAAATATCCTCAAGATCTCTAGCTTTAGGTATGATTTTAATGTTTCTTTTGTTAGATCAGGACTAATATGCTCCCAGAGATGTTTGTAAAATTCACAAGGAAACCCATCACACCTAGGAGATTTATCATCTTCCATGGAGAAAACCACCTCTTTAAGGTCTTAGAGGGTAAGAAGTTGCTCATAGAAAGCATGTTGCTCAACTGCTAGGCAGTTTGGAGTAACAAATATACACTTTCTAAGAGTTTCCTCTTGAGCAACCGAATTTTCCTGCAAAGAAAAAATGTTCTCATAGTGATGAACAAATGCTTGCAGGATGTTAGGGAGACTAGAGAGAAAAAAAGTGCCTTGTTTGATTTTTTTAATCCCAAAATTGGTATGATGAGCTCGAAGAGCCTAGAAGAACTCCTTCTAAGCTTTATCACCAACCTCCAACTAATAGAGGCGAGCTTTGATTTAGGCTCCTCAAGCAGTATAATTATCCATAATTTATTTATCATGGCAAAGTTTGGAAAGATAGATTTGCAAATCAACATCAAAAGGATTAAGGGTGAGAGCCTTAGGAGCTTTTTTGAGTGTAGAAGTAGTGAATTCATAAGACCACCTTCTGAAAATTGCCAAATGTCATCCTAGATGCGCAGAAAGTGAGCAGTTCTATTAATGGCATCATTTCACCACTAAATCCACCCTGTTTGGGAATGTTGACATGGCTCTAGATTCTAGACACATAGGATATGAGCAATAATGGAAGCATGCATCAGAATAAATGTGTTGAGAAAGAATTGTGACTTGACAACTTTTTGGATAGTTGTTTGCCATGAAATGGTAAAATAAATGGGATAGTGGTTCGATAATGTCACATCTGGCAAGGGAATGATAGGTAAATTTTGATCCTCAAAAAAGGAGAAAAAAGATTATGCAGTAATCATGGCACCTTCTAGACACTCTAAAATGCAGTCAAAGCCAACTCAAAAGTTGGACCAAGTGTGCCAAACCCCACTATGTTGGCCGCAGTTAGTATTGGGATAAAAAGGTCCAATTTATTGCACATGTAGTACCATGCTTCCCTTTCCCTAGTTGTCTAGTTAAAAGGAAAAATTCCATCTTTGTCAAAGGCCACCTCAACCATATTGAAGTCACCACACATAGCCCAAGTATCTGGCAACAAGTTGTCAGCCAGCTAGCCCCACATTTGAGATCTTTCCACAGCATCATTGGGAGCATAAACATTAATGACTCCAAAAGAATGATTGTTAATAGAAAGCAATAGCCAAATAATCCTATGCATGGGGTCAGAACTATACAAAATAATAGCAGAATGAAGATGAGATGACAAGAAAGTAACTACACCACCTCTGCCAGCTTCATGTTGAGAGGAAAACATAATACCATCTGGCCAAATGATGTGAGATGCAAAAGAAAGCATGAAACTAGAGATCTTAACTTCTTGCACATAGAGAAAATCTAAATTTCCTACTCTATGATGGGTATCCCTGACATAGTACTTTCTAGAGAGGTCTTTAAGACCTCGCACATTCCATGATAAAAAATTCATGAAAATTCTTCCATATCTTCCTTGTCCTCGAGAGAGGAGTAACTATTTTACAAGAAAGTAGAAACTGGGTTAAAGCTAGAAGGAAAATCTTCTAGATTGATGGCCCATCATTTCTCCTCTACTTTCTTAGCACGTCCAGGAGGACTAGGAGAACACCATATATTTTGAGTTGCTTTGGAAGAAGCAGCAAGAGGGGTATGAATCACAACCAAGATGTTAGCCCTAGCAGCCACCTTAATCCCTTGTGAAACACTAGGGTTTGAAACTTGTGGAACGCTAGAGTTTGAAATCTGTGAAACACCAGGATTTGGTTCTAAAAAAACCACTTGCGTCCCTAAACTAGCTGGGGTTTGTGCTCTGGTTGAAATAGGAGGAACCAAAATGATCACCACATATGACTATTTAGGAGCCAAGGGAGCATTTCCCTTGCACCCAATAGTAGTCCATTCTTCTTTATTCCCTTCTGCTAGCTTGGCAGGAACCTCTTTAGGCAAGGGTTTAGCACAAGGCATAGCCAAAGGCCAATCCCTAATCTTGTGTTCCACTGATTGGAACCTATAGTAGGTGTTAGGTAGGTTCAAATAAAGCACCTTCGAAGAGAATGTTCGAGCCCCAATCTGTATTTCAACAGAATCCTTAAGATCCTTGGAAAGATCAACCTCAACACAAACACATTTTTGAGGGTGAGCATTGAAAAGTTTCTCATGTTCCTTTGTGATAACTTTTCCAAGAGTATTGGCAATGGACTCAATAAAAGGCCAACATGTTAAGGGTAAACCTAGGAACTTGACCCACAAGAGAACCCTAATCTTTTTTTCATTAGAGATAGTGAAGTCTCTCAACCATCTTTGAAAAATAAGTAGGGAGGAACACACAGAACAAGGACCATTGCTAAAAATCGTGTCTGCCTACGATAGGTTGGTAAAGAGAAATTTAAAAAAAAACCTTTGGTAAGGTTTTTCATAGCATCAAAGTGGACTCCATGAAGAGTCTAGCTCTTGTTAACCCATTCTTGGAGCATAGCTTTAGGAGGAGTCCTACCCACAAAATACCCTATTAAGGTATGTTATTCTAACCAATCACAAGCAGTATCAAATTCTTGCAAATGAAAGATAATATTAGGATTACCTCATGAAAAACCTTCAAGATGAATTTGTGAGGATGTTTGTTCAATGGAGGCGCCATGTCTATTTGGAGCAGCGACATGATCACCAGTATCAACAATTGGGTCACCACTGGCCGGGACCATTATAACCTAGCCTAAAAGCTCCCCCAGTAAATGCAGTTTGACAAGTGGAAACAATAGAAGGAAAGGTCAGAAAAAGAGTCATACACAAGAAAGCTAAAAGATTGCATGAAACCCTAGCAGAGAGAAAAAACCTAAACACCTGTCTAAATAAAGTTTCACAACTAGGAAGATGGATGAACACTTGCTTTCCTTTTTATCTTTCACTTACTATAACAAATAACTATTATAATATCTGAGTTCCATAATTACAATTTTAGAATATTATATTTACATAAGTACAAATTTACTATAATATGTTCTATTTCAACTAGCATGCTATATGTCATTTTTATTATAATGCACTCTAATAACAAGTACACACCACTGTGGCACTTATTTTAGTTTGAATTAAGTTTCAGTTTCATGAATTGGTTGTCAAACATTTGTCTTATTGGTCTTTCAAAAGGGAATTTAAATTTAAGAAGACTAATTATAAACTTAGCAAATTTTTTTTTTGATGGAGGTCATTCTCAAACAAGTTTTAGGTACTCAATATGGGCCCACGCATGCCTGAAACCTCTTGGGCTAAGAGCGAGGACTAAGGAACATCCACGCTACCAAATTCGCCCAGGGCACGATCCCTACCTCATCCCTTATGATGCCTTCGAGCCTTGCACTCAAAAAGACTTGATCCTAATGGACTCTTTGTGAGCTAGATTCCTTTTAGATGATGGTCTTGTTTTCAGAATCAATTATCAATTATCAACAAAAATAACCAAATGCACTTTTCTTATTTATCACAGAGCATTATGAAATCTATGATTTCCATAACTCTATTGTTTCATAATTTGATAACTATCTTCAAATCTTCTCTGCCTCTCCATGAGTTATATTGAGATCTTTCCTTTTATAGACTAAAGGCCCACATTCTGACCTTTGATCATTGTTCTAGTCTCAAACGCTGGGCATGACAGATATAAATTTTCATAACAACAAAAGAATTATGTCCTCAAATGGAGAAGTGACTAAGCACAATGATAGCCTCTTTTTCTAAGATGCTCAGATACAACTCGATCTTCCATTACCATATTGGGAGAATAATTAATTTATGGAATTGAGAGAGTATAGGTATACGAACATTGGCATGAAGTTTTTATTGAGCTTATAATCTTTTTTCTCAGGGATAAAGATACAATTCGAGCTTTAACATAGAGTAGGTGTTGGTCCACAAGGAGATGATGTCTAGTAGCGAAATTCTTTACGGCACATGTGGCTGGTGAATTTCAAGTTAGATGCAACTACTAGACGTTTAGGTTATTGCTATTTTGAGCAGTTTTAATAATAAATTTGGAGATTTGAAAGGAAGTTTATAAGTTTTAAGTCCTACAGATATATGATGTGTATATTTTATTTGTAGTACAATATGGTGTCTTTCGAGCGGAGTATTTCTTTTTTTCCAATAAGATTACAAGTAGAGACCTTTTCTATTGAAGATGGGTAGTTTCCTATATTACAATTCATTAGCTAAAGTTGAAAATTTAGCGGCTATGTCAACAAAATGCCAAAACCAATTGAATGAGGAGCTCAAGAGGAGTTTTGTGACATCAAATCAGCACTATCTAAATATTATGTTTTTCAGCAAAAGAGCAAGCACATTGAATATCCACAAGAAAATTTGGAAATTATTGAAACAAAAATTGTGGGGGAAGAAGATAAGGAGGAATTTTAGTATATATTAATTTAGAAAAATAAGTTGTTCATCAAAAATAACTGTAAAATCAGCTTGCAGATTCTATGATGGACTTTTGGTTTCGCATAAGAGCTCTGATATGACTTTCAGTTTGTATTCTGTTTTAACCTTTGATCTCTAAGTCTGTTATGCCAACAACTTCACTATATAGAGAGAAGCAATGCTAATCATTTTCTAACAATAAGTAATAAAATTTACTTAAAATTGTTGTATTTTTCTTGTGCACTGGTTTAAGTTTTTCTTATTCTTTGTTGCAGTTATACTCAACAATTTCTACATTGCTACTTAGATTGTAAATACAAGGAAACAGTATCAAAATCATCATTACTTCACTATACACAACCTTGGTAACTATTGTTATATAAAATCAGATCTGCCGACTATCTTTTAAATAAGATTTGCAGACTATCTTTTATAGAGATCCTCAACCATGGTTAGCTTCATGTCCTTTAAGTCATGTACGCCATTAGTCATCATTAGTCATCAAAATTGATAGAGACCTAGAGACCTTAGAGATAATTAATCAACACCCCTCTAACAAGCCAATAGTCTAATATGTTGATATTAGTTTTAAAAAGTTAATTTTTAGTCAAAATGATTAGGGGAGAGGAACCAGTAGTCATGAGGGCTAGCTTCCTCAAAATGTAGCCACTACATGGGATGTCGTAAGACCTTCATTTTTTTTTTTGAAATGTAAAATGGACATTGAACTACTTACAACTAAGGTTTGAAGGTGTGACTCATCACGCAACTCGTTAAAATAGTGCACTTAGTGAAATGTGTCTAAAAAATAACTTTTGAACATTCGACCAAAGCTTAATCTAAAAATTTCTACAAATTGAATTTAAAATTATCATTTGCTATTAATAGAATATTGTATAACTATATGAAATGTAACATATATGCAACTTAAATAGACCAAATAGTTATTATTAATCATAAATATTTGTTATATATAACTTTTATAAATAACACAAAAAGAGAAATACTTTAACACAACAAAATTATTTTTTGTTATAAAAATAAAACATTATTATATAAAATACAACATTTATCCAACACAAAGGGACCATTAGTTGAACACTAATTTTTTTTTGACAATCTCACACATTTCATAAGAAAATACAAGGCATTTATTGGTATTCACCTTTTATATTTGTGATGATATATGATTGATATGTTTTACTTTATGCATATACATTGCTACCCCAATAGTTGTACACATAAGAATAGTATGTGTACACTAAGATCTCAATGTTTATTTAAGTGAGCATATTATGTTTTGAGTGACACACACATATTAGATAGCTATGATATTTTGTTTGAGACAAAAAGTTATTTATTTCATTCATTAATGAATTCATTTATTTATTTTTTCTATAACATTTATAAGTTTTCATGTGTTCAAGTATTGGTATATTTTTTATCAACATTTGGATTTTTTTATATTTACAAATAGATCAACTAATTACAATATATAGTAAAAATGAAATGTGTTTGAAGATTGGACTCCATGTTACGATAGAATGATCAACTATTGGACCCCACTCAACTATTGGATCCTCTCCCCTAGTGGATCCTTAGTGACTATTTAGCAAACTAAAACCTAAAAATTTATATGAAAGGTATGGAAAACATAAATATTTTTTTAAGTTTCCCCTTTAAAAATATATGTTCTACTTTTTATTAATATGAAAAACAATTTATTTTACTACTTTTTATTAATATGAAAAACAATTTATTTTACTGACAATAATATAATGTTATCACTCTTACATGTAAACAAAATAAATCACAATGAAAATTATTGGAGGTTGACAGTAGAAGCGTGCTGAGTTCATTAAAAAAATCCCAATAGAATATATTCAGAATGAGAAAGAAGTTATTATTATTATTAATCATGTTGGAAACCTATAAAAATGATCATTGAAAAGACAGGATTCGATCATAATTCTGTGATAAGAAAGAAAGTAAAGTGGGTTTGACAAATTTCATTATCTTTGACAAGAAAGAAAGTCAAGGTTTGATTTAATAGACATCTTATCACATTGAAATTTCAGTAACTTCAAGTTGAGAGTAACAATGGCATTCATTAAATACCCAGCAAAACAAAGCAATTACTCGCACTGTCCAACTGAAATGTCTGGTCACGACCCCAACATTATCAATTAGATTAGTGAGCTCGCTAATCCCAACCGGTAATATTTGCATAAAATCTGTTTAATAGTTTTTGGATATGAAATTCAATTTAGAAATTCAAATTTAGGGAAAGATCTCTGTCCCTCGTGAAACCCATAAAACCTAAGCTCCATATTTCTGCTTGATTATATATATATATATATTCTTCATAACATTATTTCAAAATATTTTAAAATATAAGCTTCCTAATAAGCATTGCTTATGCATTAGACTACACATATTAGTGTTAACTAACTCCAAAGGAGTTCCAATTCTATTTGGACTTCCTACTTTAAAATCTTCTATATTTTCTTTACAATTATATATCTTTCACATGAATTATCTAGTTGGATGATGGGTGAAAATCTTTTTACCATTTTATTTCTCTGTAATAAACTTATGCCATCAAAATTAAGATAATCATACCCTAAATTACAAAAGCCATCTCAACTAGGAATCAACCTATAGCTAGGATTCTTATCCCAAATTGTGTATTCATAGTTTTCTAATTAAATTAGTATAAAGGGGACCTTAATTCTTTATAGAAAGAAACAATATACCCCATATCACAACAATCCACATCTTTGACAGTAAAAATCCAAAAAACAAAAACCTCTACAACTACATCATCAAAACTATACTAGAATATATATAGCCATAGGTCTTGTTCCAAGATGAAACTTTTACTTACACACCTAGATTACAAAACATCATTAGAGAACTATCAATCAGAATAGTAGTCTTACTAATATGATGATTAAAATAAATATCAACATTAATCAAACACTTTAGACTATTTACAACTATTAGAAAGAGGGAACAATGAGAGGGCAAGAGGAGTGAATCAATGTTCTCACAATTTTAACCTTTAAAGATAAATATAGCCATAACACACTCATTTTTATCGTGGAAACTCTTCTAGAAAAAAAAATACACAATGGATGATACACACAATCCAATACTCTACAAAAATATTTTCTCTTATATATGTTAGCAATGCACTTATATTCACACACATTGTCTATAGCTCACTACGAAAAATTAAATAAGATAAAACTAAACTGTGTCTATTATAATTTAATATAATTACAAACAAGGATCTAAAATCCTAAAATCACTAATTTCCCTTAAATTCAGCTCTAACATCAATCAACTATCTTAGATCTGGATTCTCTTACCCAAAACTTGTTGTTGCACCTCAATCATTAACTAGCTACCTTTCCTCTAATAGTGATAACTCTTCATTGACAAGACTTAGTCTAAACTTAGTCTAAACTCCTCATGAGTGAAACCAGTCCATAGTTGATCCCAACTCGATAAGGTATCTCGTCCACTGACAACTTGAACAAAGACACCCCATTGCTTAGTAAACCTATTTAGGGCTATCATCACTAGCTCATCATTACTAGGGCTATCTCCAAC
This sequence comes from Cupressus sempervirens, assembly GCA_028749045.1. Taxonomy (NCBI): domain Eukaryota; kingdom Viridiplantae; phylum Streptophyta; class Pinopsida; order Cupressales; family Cupressaceae; genus Cupressus; species Cupressus sempervirens. The sequence continues at coordinate 226,694,322 of CM053787.1, read as the reverse complement.
AACTGCTAACTCATCCTTGACAAGTCTAAGCCTAGTGACATAACTTGTGATGTCTTCTCTCTGAGAATCATCTTCCTATTGGTGGTAGCATTCTGGTACAAATTTAGAATGACATCCCACATCTTCTTTGTTGTATCTAGCTTCGAGATATGTGAAACAATATGATCCTTGACACCATCAAAGATTATCCTCCTCACCTTGGCATCTTCCTTCTTGTATGTTGCAAATTGTGTAACATTTGTAGGCATAGCTACAACAGTGGTAACATAATCCGTAATACCATTCTCTTCAAATAATAAAGAAAGTTGGGCCTTCCAGACACCATCCAATCTTTCCTGATCTCACAAACCAACTAAAGCCATCTCAAAGGATTAAAGAAAATAATAATTCTAAAGAGATCAATTTAGGTTTTATAAACCCTTAATTTCTTTCCTGGAGAAAAACTCTACTACCCTAAGCACTACTCTAATACCATGTGAAAATTACTATTGAAGTTATTGATTATTAATCTCCTATCTTAAATGATTATTAAACTACCAAAAAAAAATTCTTCATGGCTAATATAAAAAATAACACAACTGCAACTTCACCAATAAAATAAAGAAAGAAATTCACAACACAAAGAACACAATATTTTTAGACAAATCATCCCTGGAAAAAACCCTAAGGGAAAACTAGTTCTACAGATGAGGAACTATATTAACTTTAGTAAAATAAGAGATACAAAATTTTTTGCCTCTCAACGGCAGAACTCTGATATCCTCCAATTTTTTCTTGTTGATATTCCTCCGTTGTTATCCCCAATCCTATAATTGTGCCCTTGGTAATGCTACGAGATAGTTTTCTATCACTGCAAACTCATTTCCTAACACTACAAATACTTCTACAAACTTGTACTCCAAATCCCCCCTTGACCCCCTTTTATACTACTCCTATTGTAAAACCAACAGCTGAGATTGATTCTCAATCAACCTTCAAGATTAAAACAACTTAACAACCCTAACCAAGTCGATTTCTAGTTTCTTCTAAAAGAAGTCTATTAATTAACAAATATTTGTCTGAACTCTAACTAATTTGTTAGTAAAATAATTACTTGCTAAATAATAGAATATGGACAAACAGTTGTCCAAGCTACTAAAACTAAGAATGTCAACCTGATTTCTAGGGAATGTTGTAATAAATGTGCACATCAGTGGACATGCTAGTTTGTATGAATCATTGGATAGCTTACACGAGAAAACATTTGGTGTCATGATAGAAAAACTTTATGGCATTAAATTTATTGATCACTTAACTAACAAAGGGCATTACACATACAAGACTAATAAATTATTTTCTCAAGGCATCTAAAGTAAAAATTTAATAGGAAAATATAGACAATCCTAATAACTTATTTTCTCTAATAACTAATTTTATCAAGGAACCTAAAATGACTCTAATAGGAAAGACATCTAGAATATGATGGTTACTTATGTATAATCTAGATTTTTTGAGCCCTTATGAAAACATCTATTGGCTACATGAAAGAAATGTTAATGAATAAATAGTGAGTAATCCTTCTCATAGATTCTAAATAATGTAAGAACTTCCCAACAAACAAAAACTCCTAGAATGAGAATCCATACCCTTTAATGTAGCTTTATTTGACCAAAGAAGAAGTTCAATTTAGTTATGTGGAGTACAAGAGTATTTTTCTGAGATTGAAGATAAGGAGATAGAGAGTGAACTAAGGGAGTTCATAGCTAAATTGTAGGTGGGTGATCATGAGTATTAGAATGAGATGCTTGAGTTTCTTTGGATGATATGTATAAGGTGCCAATAATTGCATTAAGCAAAAATTATTTTCTTTTTCTTCCCAAGTCATCAACATAAATTTTATGGGCTATGCCACATGTACAAAGAGGTTTTCTAAAATGCCAAGATAGAAACCAGCCACTACAAGGATTTCTAGATTTTATGTGAAGTTTATCATAATTATTTATTATCTTGTCATTTAGTTGTATGTAATTAGATTAGTAATTCTAAATAAGTAAAGTGGGAAAGGGTCTAAACCCTTCCAACAAACTGAACATCAAGTCTAAAATACATAAGATAAGGATATGAGTAATGACACCTACTAAATAGAAAAAATAGCTTAAACAAACATGAAAAAAATTGAAAAACCAAAATGGATGTGAGGTTGAAAATAAAATCCTTGAATTAGCTCACTAGTTATTAGTTAAGGAATACTTATATTTTAGTTTTTAAAGGGTAGATCCTTTCATTTTCAAAGTAGATCCCTATTTACAAGTATAGGATTATTTTGTCCCAAAAATGATACACAATCATTGATATGTCTTGTATTTTAAAAAAGTAAGTACTATCTCTTGGGAATATGAGACTACAAAAATGTGATTGTCTATAACTAGTTGATTATACTATACTAATTTACATACAAGAACTAGGTGTTATTGAATTTACTATTGTCTTTTATCTCTCAATTGTCTTATTAGTTCTTTGTAATAAATTTATTTTATTTTGGATTGTTTCAACATGCTATCCTATTTTATTGTATTTGTCATAGGCAATATAGTATTACATTCACTTTTTTCTATTATGAATTTGTTTCCACAAATTAATAATACTAATTTTTTGTCATTAAATATTTGTAAAGCTTTGTTATTTATTTACCTATTTTATATATTATGAAAATTATTTCTTCCAACAATTCATCACTAACAAATACTTCTATGATAATAAAACCCTCCATGGTGAAAGATCCATTTGGTGGAACCTTAAGCTTGGTAATAAACCCCTTGCTCTTACCCAAGGGTGCTCGGCTAAGTATTGGACTAACCTTGGAATTAAGCAATTCATTGATATCTTTGAAATGGACAGACTTATCCCTTGGGATGTTTTAAAGAATAAATTTAAACTTCCCAACTCTCATAAAAAGACTTATAGAATGATTGTTAAAGCTAGTAAAGATATCCCTACCCTGTGTCATGTGGACTCTAATAGTTATTTGAAGATAAAATGGCCTGATGGTATCATCATCTCCAAACTTAAAGCAAAGAATATTTATTCTATTTTAAATTATAATGTTGATATCATCAATCATATTAACAATATTTGGTATACCAATTTGGATATTTCTTCTTGGATGAAGATTTTTGATTATCTTTGGAATAGTTCTATTGATCCTAAAATTAAATGTTTTAAATGGTTACTTATTCTCAATAAGCTGTCTATTAGGAACTCTTTCTCTGATATTAACTATTGCAGCATTTGCAGAACCCCAGAAACGGGAAAGCATATTTTCTTTGAGTGCTCTTTTGCCAAAGAGGTTTGGTTAATGTTTGGTATTTCTATCCCTTCTAATTTCAGTATTTTTGAAGTTATTATCGGCTTTATTTCTAATGCTAGAAAAGATGTTAATATGTTTTGGGATATTACCTCATCTAACATTTTATGGAAAATTTGGAAGTGCAGAAATGAAGAAAGGTTTCAAAATATCCCTAGAATGCTTACTGAGGTTTTTCGAAGTCTCACACATTTTAAAATTTTTTCGCAGATTTAGATGACCATGAAAATCAACAAGGCTAAATTCAAAAGATTGCTCAAGGACGATCATACTACCTTTTTTGCTAATGAGGTTAATAATGGATTTTTTTGGAGGCTGCACCTGGATAATATACATGCTTTCATTCAAAACTTCAGTAGGTTTAGCAAAGAGATTAAAAGAAGACCTCACAATGTTTCTAGTGAGATGATTTACATGCGGAATCAAATTCAAGATCCGAATAGTGTGGTTTGGATGGATGGCCCCTTGGGCTGGATGGCTTGGGTGGACACCTAGGTTGTTGTGCTTTTCTTGGTGTCATGGTCTATGTTTTTGTTTTGTTGTTTCGTTGTATAAACTTCATTTTTGAAGGTGTGAGGCTTGGCCTCTGAACTCTGTTATTCTGCGATCTCTTGTATTTTTGATCTCCTTATTTCTAATATAAAATTTTTTGATTGGTTCATTCTATTTGGTGTTAGACGACCCCTTTTCTTGTTTGTCTTACTTTTCTTTCACTGAGATTTTTGAAGTAAACATTGTTTTACATTTTCATTTGTTACAATATTTACTCTAATTTTAATCTCTTTTAATCTAATTTTAACTCTTTTGTATCATAATACCTAAAATAAAGTTAAAATTCAAACTTCTAATTCTTATTTTATGATGATATAGAATTTATTTGAATTAAAGTTTTAAAAAAATATATTCATATTTTTTTAATACTATTGTGTTCATCCACAAAATGTAATTAATTCAACATTAATCAACTAATGAGAGTAATTTATTATAATTATAAAGTTAATATATTATTTAATTATTTCAGCATTTTATTTTGATATGTCTCATATATAAAGTTAATATAACAATTTTATTATACATCTTCCTTTTTATGTTTCACTTACTATAACAAATAACTATTATAATACTTAAGTTCCATAATTACAAGTTTAGAATATTATATTTACATAATTACAAATTTACTATAATATTTTCTATTTCGACTAATATGCTACACGTCATTTTTATTATAATGCACTCTAATAACAAGTACACACCACTATGGCACTTATTAAATCAAATCTGCAGACTATCTTTTATAGAGATCCTCAACTATGGTTAGCTTCATGTTCTTTAATTCATGTCAACCATCAGTCATCATTAGTCATCAGAACTGATAGAGACCTAGAGACCTGAGAGTTAATTAATCAACACCCCACTAACAAGCCAATAGTCAAATAGCTAAATAATATGTTGATATTAGTTTTAAAAAGTTAATTTTGAGTCAAAATGATTATTGGATGCTTAGTGGCTATTCAGCAAACTAAAAGGTAAAAAATATATGAATGGTATGAAAAACATAAATGTGTTTTTAAGTTTCCCCTTTAAAAATATATGTTCTACATTTTATTAATATGAAAAACAATTTATTTTCTCAACAATCATATAATATTATCATTCTTACATATAAACAAAATAAATCGCAATGAAAATTATTGGAGGTTGACACTGGAGGCCACAACTTTGGCCCTGAGTTCATTAAAAAATTCCCAATAGAATATATGCAGAGTGCGAAAGAAGTTATTATTATTAGTCATGTTGGAAACCTATAAAAATGGTCATTGAAAAGACAGAATTCGGTCATAATGCTGTGATAAGAAAGAAAGTAAAGTGGATTTGACAAATATCATTATCTTTGACAAGAAAGAAAGTCAAGGTTTGATTTAATAGACATCTTATCACATTGAAATTTCAGTAACTTCAAGTTGAGAATAACAATGGCATTCATTAAATACCCAGCAAAACAAAGCAATTACTCGCACTGTCCAACTGAAATGTCTGGTCACGACCCCAACATTATCGATTAGATTAGTGAGCTCGCTAATCTCAACCGGTAATATTTGCATAAAATCTGTTTAATAGTTTTTGGATATGAAATTCAATTTAGAAATTCAAATTTAGGGAAAGATCTGTGTCCCAAGCTCCAAGCTTTCTCTTAAGCATGGAGCATGTTATACACTACATATATTTGTGTTAACTAACTTTAAAGACACTTTTATTTTATTTGATCTTTTTTATTTTAAATTATTTTCTGTTATTTTTTCCACTAAAAAACATTCACAAGAAATTCTAAAGGAACTACTACTCTATTTGGACTTCTACTTTAAAATCTTCTATATTTTCTTTACAATTATATATCTTTCACATGAATTATCTGGTTGGATGATGGGTGAAAATCATTTTACCATTTTATTTCTCTATAATAAACTTAAGCCATCAAAATTAAGATAATCATACCCTAAATTGCAAAAGCCATCTCAACTAGGAATCAACCTATGGCTAGGATTCTTATCCCAAATTGTGTATTCATAGTTTTCTAATTAAATTAGTAGAAAGGGGACCTTAATTCTTTATAGAAAGAAACAATATACCCCATATCACAACAACCCACATCTTTGACAGTAAAAGTCCAAAGAACAAAATCCCCTACAACTACATCATCAAAACTATACTAGAATATATATAGCCATAGGTCTTGTTCCAAGATGAAACTTTTACTTACACACCTAGATTACAACCCATCATTAGCTATCAATCAGAATAGTAGTCTTACTAATATGATGATTAAAATAAATATCGACATTAATCAAACTCTTCAGACTATTTACAACTATTAGAAAGAGGGAACAATGAAAGAGAGCAAGAGGAGCAAATCAATATAACGAAAACACACTCATTTTTATCATGGAAACTCTTTTAAGAAAAAAAAACTAAGGAAAAGATGATACACACAATCCAATACTCTACAAAAATATTTTCTTTTATATATGTTAGCTATGCACTTACATTCACACACATTGTCTATAGCTCACTGAGAAAAATTAAATAAGACGACACTAAACTGTGTTTATTATAATTTAATATAATTACAAACAAAGATCTAAAATCCTTAAATCACTAATTTCCCTTAAAATCAGCTCTGTATCAATCAACTATCTCAGATCTGAATTGTCTTACCCAAAACTTGATGTTGCACCTCAATCATGCATCCAGCTGCCTTAAACATTAACTAGCTACCTTTCCCTAATCTCACCCATCAATTTGTAAATTAGTTTAACGATTTCGGTGTAAATGGGTTTTATTATTTCTGAGTTCTTATTTAAACGACGTAGGTGCCACAACTTAGAAGGCAGTTCGTAAAAACTATTCTGAAAGAATATATGCAGTTTGAAAAAGAATACAGCAAACAAGTAATTGGCAGACATAAGTTGCTTATGGAGAAGACAAGATTCTATGATTTGACTAAATTCTTCTTTATCTCCTGATATATTATATCAGCTAAGATTTCAAATAGCTCTTCAAAGTGAGAATAAATGCTGCATTGATTAATTCATTAATTTTTCATATTGTTTAAAAAAATCGAACAACATTCTGCACGCCTCTATAAATCCCTCCGATCAGCTCGTTTTCTCAAGCAAGTTACTCTCATCTTCCGTGTCTGTGAACGTCCATCTGCAATGGCCGATCCCAATATCGATGAGATTAAAGACCTAGCCAATCCTGACTGGTAATGTTAGCACAGAACTTATTTCCATGTAAACTCTAAATTTCAGTTTACATGTTTTTGCTTGTCTTGTTTTGTTATTATTTATTGCCATTATCTATTCAGTTTCTCGCATTCGCTTACTCTTCTCCGTTTCAATTTAGAACTTCAATAAATACTCTCAATCTGCGCTGCTATTTACTTCTCAATGGTTTCTGAAGTATTTCTATTGTTGAATATCTAATTATTATGGGGGAATAACAAAATATAGGGCGAATAAAGTAATACAATAAAATTATATTTCTGTCTTTGTTAAGGGTTAGGGTTTCACAGTTGGTGTCTTCTGTTGCTTCTGTGCAAGTTTTAAATCGGGATGGGAGGTGAGGAATCCCTACAGGCTTCCCCATCGAAACCTTAAATAAAAGATTGCATCTTTTACTTGTAACTTTACTCTTCGTCTTCGCCGTACAATTTGGACTCTTTCTTGCAGTGTATCAAGCTAGAGGATAGCGCAGCTTTTGCTTGTAACTTTACTCTTCGTCTTCGCCGTTCAATTGATGATCTGCTCCATGATAGCTCAGCTCAGACGGATCAAGCTAGAGGTTTCATCCAACGTGATCAACGTAATATTGACCAGGATAGGAGATTGATTGATTCTCATTGGAAACTAAAGAGAAGTCTTGAAATTAATGCGATGGGTAAATGGGTTATTTTTATTCACTTAGGAAATAATGTCCAGGCTATTAGGGTTCTTAGGATGGTCATTAGACTCGTAGAAGCGATTTGTTGATCTTTCTGATGCTTTGTAAGAGAAAATCGAGGTTTGACTCTTTTGACTACCTAGGGCCTATATATACCTCCTACATGGATCTTCCTCCCTAGCTTATCATTATAATTTTGGAATATAGGTGTGTTAGGAGAAATATAAATTCCTGTGCACAACTTCTCATAGTTGCAATGAAGTTGATATTTGTTTGGACCTATGTTAATTTTTTCATTAGATTAGTCATCCCTACTTTTGTCACTTTTTATTATAAGTTTGGTTTGTTGAAACAACCTATTGAATATGAATTGCAGTGAACTTTGTAAGAAGTGTGATCATTTAAGTTCTAAATGGAAATAGAAACCTCTTAAAAAGTATTGGTCTTTAAAGGAATTCATAGATTAGAATGACTTGGGTGTTAAGACAGATGAAGATGACTAGAATTCATTTTATTCTCTATGTATATCTTCTCTTGAAAACGAATTGATCCAAAGGCCTAAAATGACTTGTTGAAAGGTATTTTTGTTCCTTGTTTGACTAAATTGCAAAATGTTTGAGTTGTCCCCTCTTTGAAGGATAATGATATTTTGGTTGACTTGACAGTCTCAAACTCTCGAGAAGAGTGTTCTGTGGAGGTTTAAACAATAAGGAAATAAACTGTCAAGAAGAGAGCCTTTGCTTGACTACTATCCTACCCAAATGGAGCTTCAAGAGAAGGTTAAAAAAATCCTCTACTATCCCTACTTAGATGGTCATCTAGGAGAAGATTACAAAAGGTAATAGGGTTTGTGACTCTATAATTGGTAAGAAAATTGACTTGATAATTTCCCCTACTTAGATGGAAAATAAGGATGCTAGACAAGAAAACAAGACTTATGATTCTCAAATAAATGACAATATTAATACCCCTATTAAGAAAGATTATATTCTGAAAGTGAATAAATAAAATAGGAGCCTCCTAACTACAATGGTTGAGCCTATTGTGAATGATTACTATAAGGGATAGATGGGGTTCAAAGATCTCACAGATAATATGACTTTCCTTGGTTTTTCCTCCACACAACCTCAATATTATTTTTCACGATTTGTCTTACTTCGTCAATTTATTCATCACCTTACTTCTACTCCCTTAACATACACCATTGATATGTCTATTATAGACCCTATATGTTTACCTGACATCTTTTTGCCTCTTAATCCTAGCCCTTCACTTGAATTTCTATTTCCTTTTCTCTCTCTCTCTAGTATTTCATTAATCTCAATCATTAGATTCGAATGGGTTGGCCTTTACCTCTATTTTACTTGTCCACTTCTTAGAATGGTCAATATCTATTACATAAGGATAGGTAATCCTTACATATTTTATCTATCTTGATTTAACCTCTTCATTGAATGGTTTGCAAATTGTCCACACTTTGTCATATAATCATGGATTTTCACTTAGTGATTATAGATTGTGACAATTGTCCTTCCATTGCCAATTAATATGTGATTTTACCAATGACCCCAATTGATTACCAAGTTAGTTCTCAACCACTAATCAATGTATGATTTATGATAGCTATCAGATAATACCTTTCTAATTACGAAATGGTTAGGTAATGGAAATTTTCTCCTTTGATCTTCTAGTTCCAATTATCACAACAATATCACCATTTAGCATAGATGGAAATATCATTAATTCCTTTAGTTTCTCAAATACACTTGAGATAACTGGCTTCTAAACATTGATAGTTAGTTCATATCATCATTCTAATCTACTCCCCCTCAAACCATCCTCGTACTTCATTCTATATATGATCTCTAATCACTTACTCTAGTCTTCACCTATGGTCTTTTCCTCTGGTCTTCTCCTCCTTCGACAACACTACTAGACAAGTAATATTTAACAACATTTCATTGCTAATTTACAATCTATCAAAGAAAACCTTGTAAGTAGCTCATGTTGACTCTAGAGATGCCTCCCAAGTCTTCTTCAAATGACTCAATGCAATAACCTATTCTTGCATTTGAGACCCAAGCTCAATAATCTATCAGTTGAATCTATACTTGGTAGTGCCAATATTTCTTCTTGTGTCTTTATGCTTCTGTGCATAACTACCATGACAAGAGATAGAGGTTCTTTCACATCTAATATATTCACCATTCTCCTATCCTTCTCTTTTTCTGGTTGTCTTATCTTGTTCAGTGTCTTCTCCACCTCTTCACTGAATAGAGTAAGTGAACTTGCTAATGGAACAAGTTGACTACATTGGCTTTCCAATTCTTTCCATGCATCATCCTTCTTCTTCTAAAAATATCTTACAATTCCCAAACTATTTGATATTTTAGTAATGGTGTTCCCTACTAATGTAAGGATTATTTTGATCTCCTTTACCAAAGTTGCTAGTTTGTTTATGAATTTAGTAATATTCTCTACCATTTAATGTGTCATTTTCATCTTCAAGTTCTCTTCAATGATGTTCATAGATGTAGACTACAAATCTATTTCTCGATCATAAATAGCCTTGATCATTATGTTTAGTTGATCAATAAAGGTATCATCTTGGTATTTTTCAAAATTAGGTACTAAATTTTCTAAGATGTTTCTAGCCATTTTCAACACTTGTTTATTTCTCTTCTCCTTGTCTCTGATATCTTTCCTCTTCACTTTTTAAGAGTACTTCATCATTTTTTGAGTTTTAAATTATTGACATCCATAGGTGTAGGAAACATTTCATCTTCACCTAGATTTCCAACTTTGTCCTTAATTATAAGTTGACTAGTTACCTTTACTTTACCATACTTGGCTCAAGAGTGAGCTTTATTATTACTTGATATTCTTTCTCACTCTATTCATGTTGATCCTTTTGTTGAGCCTCATCAATAATTTCATCTTTCATCTTTTCTATAATTTTATTTTCCTATACAAAAGATAACTTAGCTTGACTAGTTATGTCAACGTCTCCTACTTCATTGATAGGTGTCTTCACATGTTGTGCTTCTAGTTCCTTTGCCTGTAGTGGAATATCTTTTATTAAGATTCTAGTTATCTCTTCAATGGTATAAGTATCATTTTAAATTAATAGATAATAACTATCCTTTTAGAAACTTATCTGATTTAGAATCTTTGTCCTTACATCAATTATCTCATCATGTAATGACTAGAGATCTTTGACTAGTTTTCTTACATTGCAATTTCTTTTATTCCAAATTTCTTCTTATGATATTCATATAGTTTCTTTGCATCTTATTAACTTATCACTAGTTAAGATTCAATCAAATTTGGTTCATTGATGTCTTTATCCATTTTTAATGTAGAATTCCATCTTGTATTAATAATCTATACAAATTCATCACAAGGTAGTGAATGTAGCTCAAGAGGAGTTCTATTGAATTTATGCAAATATGAAAGAATTGCTTCTTCAAATTTCTTCTTGTCTTCTAAATTTTCTAAGAAGTAAATTCTCATTACTATTTCTAATCTTCTATATTCTTTTATACATTTGAAAAAAATTTCAATTGTTGGTGTTTTTTTGTACACTTGTCTTTTATTCAATTCTACACTATGTTGATCTGACTATGTGCTTTTTGTTTCTTCAACATTTTCTTGTCTCCTATCATGTTTCCTTTCCCTATAAATTTGCTTTGTTGCATTTCTCTTCTTCTTTTCCAATTCAACCTTTTCATCCTTAATGGCTAACTAAGTAGCCTCTCTCTTTACTCTTTGGTAGGTAGAGGGGATATTGTAAGATGGATCCTCTATCACCATCTATTTTTCCCCAAATCTTCTTGCTCCTTCACATGGTGTCTATTGGGATTAACTAGTAGACATGCTCATTGTTGAGATTGGTGTCTTTATCTCCTTGATTGTTCGAGTAAAAATTTTGTCAACGGCTCAAACCATTTTCTCATGTTTGTCCATAGGTTTGCATAATAGTATGTCAACATGAAGAATGGCCTCTTTTACATTAACCTCATAACCCATTGATGGTAGCAAGTGGGTGTCAGTTTCAACTACATATAGAACACAAGAATATGTGTCTCATAGAATATAGATATCATTTTTATATTTTCCTATGACACTAGAAAGAGCTCCTATAAAAAAAGTATGCATGTTAGCCTGATGTATTCTTTGACCATTCAATGTTTTCTTTCCCTAAAAAATAGTTTTGAATGGAAAGTAAAATACATACAAGTAGAGATCCATACTTTACTAAATGCTTGTCCTCCTTCTTTAATATTTACATATCCTCCATAAGTTGTGTCCTCGCTACTTCACATAGGTCATAGAATTCATTGTTCTTCAAAGTATCGTAAATGGTGTGTATTGCACCCATTAGTACACTTTTGGTTCAATTGGATTGATGCACTCTATATGCAATCAATCTTGAAGAAAAATGTACTTCCATGTCTTTAGTGATCTCAAATATCACGAGTCATCCATCATATTTTGATTTTGATTGGTAGCCAAATGTGTTGGTATCTTTCTTCTTGTGCAATCTTTTCCTTGAGAATGGAATCTTGTCACTCTGTGAATGATTCTTTTTGACAAACTATGTTGATTAGCTAAGCTTATTGTGAAAAATAAATCACAACCCTAAAATCTTGCTCGGCAACAACTAATGATGAGTAACAATTTTTCTTGGCACCAATGGATGCCAAGTGAACTTAGCACATAAAGGGAAACTCAGCACAAGTGTATGTTGAGTGAGCTTAGCAGCAAGGAATGTCGAGTGAGCTTGGTAGCCACTAAAAAGTGGTGCTCAAAATAAGAGGATACCGAGTGAGCTCTATAACAACTACAAATATAGAACTTGGTCAAATTTTAGACTAAGTGAGAAATATACCAAACTACCATTAAAACATAGAGAGTTGAAAGTTGAAGCTTTCAACTATGAACTTCTCAAAACGCAAAAACTATGCAATAATGAATAGACAAAGAACAACAAAGATATTTTTTTTTGTTTGCTTGCTTTCTTTCTATTTAAATAAGATAAACTATTACAAAAATCTAGGAGCATTCGGCTTCAACCAGAAAAACCCTAAAATCTTCAAATTGATACAACTTAAAACTTATAAATTATAGCTTGGATGACTGCATACAACAATGCCTGGAGTAATCACCACTTCATAGGTTGAATCAATAATAACTTATAGAATTAAAAAGATCCAAACGTGAAAAACTTTTATCTTTTGAACATCTGACTTGATCTATTGATTGATTTCCTTCTTTGCTCTATGCTCTTGCACTTCTTTGCTCTGCTCTTCTGTAACTCTCCCAACTCTTTCCTCCAACTGATTGAATGAAATCATATTCATTCCTTTTATGTCTTGCTAATAATGGTTCCCTCTCATTTTGAATTCAAACTCACCTACCGTGCATTCAAGATTTTTGATGCTGTTAGGATGGTAGGTGGGCATTTGGCTTGCCAATGGGAATCCTTTGGTGTTTCCATAAATCTTGAAATCAAACTTACTACATTCATCATGTCTAGCCAAGTTGCAGTAAAATACATCAAACTTCCAACCATACTCTTGTATAGTGTTGGATTCACACTTTTGCTACAATCTTTCTTGCTCAACTTCAGACCTACTACTGTTGGTGTTGGGGCTACCTTATTGTTTTGCATTTTGAATCTCTCCAAGATCTACAATGCATTTTTTTGTGAGATGAAGATGTCATCATGCTTTTTTTTACTTGTATGTCTAAAAATTATGTTAAGAGACATAGGACTATCATTTCAAATTCATTCTTCATGGCCTCTTTGAACTCACCAATTAAAAAATTGTCATTTCTAGTGAAGATTAAGTCATCAACATACAAGAAAACAATCAACACATTACCATTTTCTTCCTTGATGTAGAGAGTGGGCTCAGCATCACTTTTGCTAAAGTCATTGCTCATCAAATATGAGTCAATCCTATTGTACCATGGATGTGGAGCTGCTTGAGCCCATATAGAGCTCTCTTCAATCTATACACTTTGTGTTCTTCACCTGCAACTTCATAACTAGGTGGCTGCTCCACATAAATTTCTTCTTTCAATACACCATTCAAGAAGCTGGACTTCACATCCATTTGATAGACCTTCCATTTGTGCTGGGCTGCAATTGCTATGACAGAACACACAATTTCCATTCTTGCAACCAAGGCATATGTCTCATCATAATCTCTACCATCTTGCTACTTGTACCCCTTGACCACTAAATGTGCCTTATGCCTATCTATTTTCTTGGGAGGCAAGAGTAGTTAACTCCAATTACTTCTAAACCCATTTCACTCCAATTACTTGTTTCTTGGGAGGCAAGGTAGTTAACTATGATGTCTCATTTCTTTCAATAGCATCTATTTCTTCATCCATGGCATTACACCATTTCTCTTCATTCACAACTTCCTCAAAATAAATTGGATCACTATGAGAAAATAATGCAAAATTGACACTCTCATCATAATCTTGCTCATACCTTTCATCTTGGTATATCTCCCTTTGACATTTAGTCTTTCTTGGCAATAGCGAGGCGAGAGTGGGATCTAAATTCTCAATATTGCTGCTGCTACTATTTTGCATAGTAGCTCGGGGTTGTCTTGATGTGCATGGAGTTGTTGCTTAGCATGTTAAGGCTTGCTTCCCTTTTTTCCTTTGTCTACAATCTATGTTTTCTTCTTCATCATCATGTTGATCACCAATGTCATCTTCTTCCTCTTCAATAGTAGGAACTTTACTTGAAGTGATTGAGGATTCATCTACCGAGCCATCCCATGACTGATTTTCAAGAAACTCCACATCTCTTGAAATGGTGATCTTCTTTTCAATTGGATCATACAATCTATAAGCCTTTGATTCTGAGTTGTACCCTATGAAGATACACTTCAAACCTCTGTCATCCAACTTTTTCCTTTCTTTCTTAGGCACATGAGCATATGCTACACATCTGAACACTCTCAAGTGCTCAACTATCCATCTGCCCCTTGACCAAGCCTCAAGAGGTATCTTGTCTAAGACTAATTTTGTAGGACACATGTTGATCAAATATACTATTGTTGCTAAAACCTCTCCCCAATATTCAATTGGAAGTCCCTTTGCTTTCATCACGCTTCTTTCCATTTCAACAACCTTAACATGGTGTCCAAATTCTTTTTTAGTCAGGGCTTTAAATTCAACAAATTTATGAAATGATTTAGATTTGTTCTTCAAAAAATACACCCATGTCCTACGACTGAAATCATCCATGAATGTCATAAAATAAGTTCTCCCCCCAATAGAAGTAGTTTGCATAGGGCCTATCAAATCAGAATGTGTGCTAATTCTAATGGTGCTCTAGCCCTTCTAAAATTTCTAGAATTAAAGGGAAGCCTATGCTTCTTACCCAAAATGTAAGCCTCACACTTTTCATAAGAATCTACTATGCTTGACAAACCATCTACCATTCTTTTCTTGGACAACAAATTTAAACCAGCAAAGCCAAGATGTCCATACTTGAGATGCCAAAGCTTGGAGGGGTCTTCAATCACTCTCCTGAGAGCTGATTACTGATGTACTACTATACATGCATGCTTGGGAGGTGCAACACTAACTTGAGAAGAGAAATGTGTCTCTATCTTCAATGGGTAACATTTTGTTCTTTGTCATTTGGACTACTGCAAGTAATCTATTACTCCCATCATTCTCATGAATGACACACTTGTCATTTTCCATTAGCACTTTGTATCCATTTTCAATGAGTTGTCCAACACTCATCAAATTGTGCTTCATATCGGGGGCTAAATACACATTTTGTATCTCCTTCACACCTTGCTTGGTACAAACCATGATAGATCCTTTTCCCACTATGGGAATGGTTCCATTATTTCCCATCTTAATTTTAGACTTAAAAGTCTTATTAATTAAAAAGAATAAAATTTCATTACCACTCATGTGGTTACTACATCCACTGTCAAACTACCATACCTTAGGGCTGCCTTCTTTAGCCATGTTAGACATGATGAAGGCTATGGGATTATTTGCATTTCCCATGTTCACATCAGCCACATTAGCATTCTACTTTGACTAATCACCCTACTTCTTCCACCATTCACTTGCATAATGCCCATACTTATGATACTAGTAGCATTCAACAATTGCTCTCATTTAAGTTGTAATTCTTCTTACCTCCTCTAGAACTATTTTGAGAGGTGCTTGCTCCCTCTTGATTGCTTGCTCATCATGAGCTTTCTACACTAGTATTCCTTTGACCATTCCTTCCATGACCTCTACTTCCTTCTATGACTGAGTACTTTATGGATTTGAGAGGGCAGCATACATTACCTAGACTATAACATCATTAAATCCATTTATTACAAACTCCCACAAATCATTCACAACCATTATGGTTTTCATCTTCTTTGCCCATGTATCATAATTATGTCCATTAAAGGATGGTGGTTGTTGCCATATCTTTCCTGCATCTCCTGCCATGTCAAATATCCCAAAAAAACAAATGCCCTAACTCACTATGAATGTGGGGCCTCAAAGGTTTGATACCATGCAAAAAGTAAATCACAACCCTAAAAATCTCGCTCAACAACAACTAATGCCAAGTGATAGTTTTTCTCAGCATCAATGGATGCCGAGTGACAAGAGGGTGCTAACTAAGCTTGGCACAAGAGGAAGCCAACTGAACTAGGCACACAAAGGGAAACTTAGCACAAGTATATACTAAGTGAACTCAGAAAAAAGTAATATCAAGTGAGCTCAGTAGCCACTATAAAGTGGTGCTCGATAGAAGAGGATGCAAGGTGAGCTCGGTAACAACTGCAGATACAAAAATTGGTCAAAGACAAGATCGAGTGAGTCTTAAACCAAACTATCATTAAAATGTAGAGAACTAAAGGTTGAAGCTTTCAACTATGAACTTCTCAAAATGAAAAACCTATGCAATGATGAATAGAAGAAGAAAAAAAAGATATGCTTGCCTGCTTGCTTGCTTTCTTTCTATTCAAATAAAATAAACTATTACAAAAATTTGGGAGCATTCAACTTAAACTGAAAAAACCCTAAAATCTTCAAATTGATAAAACTTCAAACTTTAAACTTACAACTCTAAATGGCTACATACAACAATGTCTAGAGCAATCACTGCTTCATAGGTTGAATCAATAATAATTTATAGAATGATAAAAGATCCAACATGTGAAAAAATTCTGTGTTCTGAACTTCTAACTTGATCTGCTAATCGATTTCCTTCTTTGCTCTATGCTCTTATACTTCTCTGCTCTGCTCTTCTACAACTCTCCTAACTCTCTACTCCAACTAATAAAATGAAATTAGGTTAATTCCTTTTGTCTCCTCCCAGAAATGTTTCCCTCTCATTTCAAATTCAAACTCACCTACTATGCATTCAAGGTTTCTGATGGTGTTAGGGTGGTAGGAGGGTGTTTGGCTTCAGGGGAAAACCTACTGCATTAAATATTTCAACATATTGGTCATATGCTCAACTTAGTACAATCCTTATCCATTCAAGATAAGATTCTATAGGAATGTCTATAATGCAAGTTAAACCTTTTGCCTATGAATGGCCATGCTTATCCTTCATTACACCATTCAAGAACATGTTTGTGTAATCACTTCTAATATTTTCTTCGCCCATCTCCTCAAATTTTAATTGAAAAAATGATTGAATATCATCCAGTTGCAAAATGCATGATCGTAGTTTGGCAAATGATCCAACCATTTCTACTAAATTGTTTTGTCTAGCTAAGGTTTATATACTTTCCTTGATTCCTCCTTGTTGCTAATCAAAACCATCATCTCAAAATTCTTCTCCATTTCTTCAGATAGAAATAGAATTCAATAATAAACCAAAAATTGTAGCTCATGAATGACCTATTAGGGTTCATGATAATCACAATCACAATTATCTTTCTCACATATTAATACCTCTCTTGCTCAATTGTTTGATAATGCTTATTATAGCTCTTGAGTAAACAAATGAAAGTAAAGGAGTGAAATGAATCACTCTACAACTATTTATCATTGAAACATAGATGTTACCACTTCTAATAGTTCCAAAAATACCTTCACTAATGGTAAGAATAGTTTCTTTTCACCCGTTAATGAATACTTTCTAGTTGCTTGTTTATTCAATTGATATGATCGATTATAAATGATCTTGACTTTAAGAACTCTATAATTTCCCAACATATCACTAGTCAACCTTTTCAAATTTTAAGATAACATAGCTTTGTATTGTATCTTATCACTTCAAATTTCCTTAATCAAGTTTGGAGATAGATAGGATTTTTTCATGCATGCTCCTCCTAAGAAAGTGCTTTTCTTACATTGATAATGAGTTTACTCCACTAGATCTAATAGTTGATTTTCTATATCTTTTTCACTTTGTTTCTGATATCATGAAGACATGCATGAATCTTCATCTTTTCTTTTTACAATTAGATAACAGACCAGTTTTATGAACCTATAGTGTTTTGCAATATGTCTACCCTTTCTTTTACAACATCTATAACCTTATTGCATTAAAAACATAGCCCTGGCTGATAATACCCAAAAGTAACACTACGCACTCTCAACTTGTAATTTTAATTTAGATGTCCTATTTTTTTCCCACACAAAGCATGTGGGATTTAATAATTATTTTATTTTATCAGTGCTCACTGGTAGAAATGGTGATGTAGAAGTCTTAGATCTACATTCATTAGCTTTATTTCCATACTTATTGCATTTCCAATAGTAACCATGATATTTACTATTATGATTTTTAAGCTTAAATCTACACTCATAGTTAACATGTCCATACTTAAGACAATTGTACCAATGACCTTGAAAACATTTGACATTTTAATAGTTTTTTCTTTACAAAAATTTATAGTATGACCAAACTTTCCACACAAATAAAGTGACTTTTAAGATCTTTTAGTAGATATCCTTGTAGTTTCCTTTGGACTATTTTTATTCTTCTTGTATTTGAGTTTAGATGACTCACCAATCATGTCTACTTTTGTCCTTTGTATCGAAAACCAATTATGTTATAGGCTTTTATTTGGTTCTTTAATTTCTCGTCCAAATTTTCTAGACTCTCACTACACAACTTCAAGTTCTAATTTGAATCTTTATATCTTTGTGGCTCACTCTTTATTTTCTCTTTTTTATCTTTTAGCCATAGGTACTCAATTGCAATCTCTTCATTCTCCATAGTCATTGTAAGAATTTTTTCACGCATGATAACATTATTCTATGATATGATAAAGATGCATTCATCCTTCATGTGTGGTGCATTTTCAAAATTTCAGTGGTCATCTTCAACAATTTTCCTAACATCTTCAACAAATAACTTTCCTTCAAAAATTTTACAAATTCTTAATATGTAGGGGTGAACTAGAATTAACAACCCTAACAAATTTAGAATGGGGAAGACCAAGATCCACCTGTTTGATTGGGATCAATTGATACAAAAGGAATGGTCAATGCATAAACTAATTAAAAAGGAATTAATAGCTTGGATTCATTTCCCTCTCAGCTCCACCTTAAGAGGGTTTAAGAAAGTAGATATGCAATGTAAGACTGAAATATATAGATATGATAAGATGATAAACTATATTGAAATGGAAAGGGGAAAAATGAGACACCTTAAAAAATAAAAACTATAAAATGAGCTATCAAATGAGCTTTGAAAGGGCTGAACCCATTCTACAAACCATAAAATACAAGATTTACAAAACCCTGAAATAAGTCAACAAATTGACAGCGCTAACCTCCCTCTCCAAGAGTGACCTTAACAACCCTAAATTCAAGGGTGACCTTTTCAACCAAGAAGAAATGTATCTGATGCAAATCTTGATTCCTTAGTTCCAAAGAAAGCTAAAAAGTGTGTCTTAATCTATAACCTATATGATAATCCAAGATTTGAAACCAAAAAAATAAAGGGTTTTTTTTTTGTTTAGGGAGGGTTGGGGGGAGGGGTTTGCCTCTTTCAAACCCCAATATTGGAATTTAGCTTAAATTGGCCTAGAGATATAATGTTAGCAAGTAGTATTGATAGATCTAACACAAAGCTTTGAAAATCTATGAATATGCTCTTGAAATTGGAAAGTAATCAAGTGTGTAGATTCAATATCCTTAAGTCAAATTAAAAAATGCTAGAAAGGATGTCAAAGTGATACCAAAACCTTCATTAATGAACATGCTTGAATTATTGCAACAAAAATCTTAACCAATTTCTTGATTATCTAATTTTGATTACCTTTAGCATTCTTTAGTACCAAGCTATTATTTCTTATTTTTCCTCATATGTGTGGATGAAATATTTTAGCTCATGGATGTGATCCTCCATGATACCTTATCTATCTAATTTTTCAGCTAGCTCCTCGAATACTTCCCCAAAAACAACATCTATTTTTATATTGGACCAATTTCTAGATTTGGTTTTAGCCTCTAACCAGATAAATGTGTTTCTTGTATTGTCTAAATGCAAGGAAATCAATCATTTGCCTATACTATTTTCCCACATAGATATAATACTACAATTTTCCCCTTTTCTAGTGATGAGATAATACTTGGATATATCCTCCTTAAAAAAAGGCCTTTTAAAGTTGCATAAAGAAACAATAATGTTGACTTCTAGTTCATTTGGCTAACTTTTGTTCTTAGTATGTGAAGTGGGTCTTAGAAGTAGGACCATTAATTTGTGTCATAAAATTTTCATGGGATCAATGTGATTTGGTGAACCACAAAGGCTCTTAATCTTTAGACTCAATAACTATTTTTATACCTAGGATGATCATTTTATCTTTACATAGAGGGTTAACCCTAGTGGAATGAGAGGGGGGTGGGGGAAGCTAGAGTGGGTTAAATGACTTTGTGGATAGCCATAGGTTTACTAAGATCCATGATTAAAGGGGCTCCAAGGGATTAAGGTTTATGCTCCAACCAGTGGGGACTGGCCCATAGAGAAATTGTAAAGGTGATAAATTAAACCTGATAGAGGGATGACCCTATTATTTTGAATTACTAACTAGTTGAACTAGGTTAAAAATAATATAGAATGGAAAACTAAGTAAAATTATTTTTCAAGGAAATAGTTCAAGTGAAAAAAACAAAGTATGTCATCTCTATAACTCCCATGGGGTATTGTACTATAATAAAATTTAAAATTGACTGATGATGTGGATTTTTTGTGTTAATTTTATCATTGAGATGATGTTTGCTTTTATTGGCACAAGAGGAGGAGACAAACTAGTAGGTATGAACCATAATTTTATTTCTTTAAAAAAATATTGTCATAAATCTAACATGTCATATTGAGATTCATTTAAAGGTCACCAATATTTTAATAAATGGTCCAAAACTGGTTGATTTATGTATGAGTCTTTTCACGTTCAAGAGCATAATTTTTAGTAGCATTAAAATTTAACCCTCCTATATAGATTTAAAATTTATTATCATGAATTTTAATGTCCATTCTAATAAACTCTATAGTAATAATTTGAATTATTTTATGTTCTACATATTCTTGAGGGTTTAGAAGCTATTCCTAATCCAAATTAGGAAATTATTGGTAGGGAATAGAAAATATAGAGTTGAGAAACTATGATCAATTAATGAAAAATAAGAATCTTCCAGAGCTATTCAAGAGTGGTGTTTTGGTTTCTTTTAATCCATTAAGGGATAATAACATACCATTTCCATTAACTTTTACAATTGTTGGAGGAAAAGGTATGTCACAATAGTGAGCATCAATTTTACTATCACCCCATAATTGATTACTAAGTTGATGGGGCTGAAATGTGAACGGTTGAAAGTGTTCAAGAGGATTTTAGGTAACTCAAACTTATTTACCATGTTTTTTTGATAAGAGAAAATGTCCATCTAGAATTCAAATTTGATATGATAATGCTATTCTTATCTTGCCATATGATATTGTCAATTTCAGTATTATGTTACACTTTAGTCTAGAAGATATATTGATGATTGTGTATGGATATTACTTTCTAATCATCAATCATATCAAAGACAAAGTAAACATGAATATGCATGTCTTCTCATTTTACTCATTGTTTCATAAAATTCCAAAGGCATGTCTACTCTTGTACAACAACATCTAATATGTGACCTTAACATGCATGTATTTGACCTTTCTTCTCATTGTAGTAGACCTACCAAATTTAAAAGAATAGTTAAAATTGAGTTGATTAAAATTCAACATCATCCCCAAGAGAGGCCTTGTTTCTCAGGGAAGAATAATGGTAAATATGTCAAAATCATAGTTAAGGGAGAAGCCCTTAAATTTTTCCTATTAAATATAAATTTAAAAGAGTTAAGTGTCCATCCATCTAAAGAAGAATCAAATTAATGAAAGAAGATGGATCTTAAACCCTATATGTGTAGGAATATAACTATATACTTGGAAGATCTAGGTTATGAATAAAAATAGGTAATTTAATAATAATAAGTAGGGACAAAAATACAAAAACCTTTTTTTTAAAACTTGATTTTTTTAGTGTATAACAATAAGGGAAAAATAATTTAAAAATAGGTAAAATTGATGATATTATATCAAATGATGAAGATACTCCTATTGCAAAAAAATTTTATACATGATTCAAAAGAGTAGGATTTTAGTATTCAAGGAAACTAAACCAATAAATACAGATGAGGTAATGGTGTTTTCAAAGATTTAGTTTTGAAAGAGGTGGGTTTTTTGGAACAAGAAATAGGGTTTTGTGGAAACAACTAACAAACATGGGAAAACCAAGAGAGAAAATTCTCGTGCTTAGTCATGGTCATGATAATAATATAGTGCCTAACCTCAAAGACCTAAGTTGCATATATGCAAGTAAGGTGAGAGGATATAAAGATGAGGGCCAAGAAAATCAGAGCTAGGTTATGGAATTCTATGACTACCCTCTCTATCATCATGGGTGTAATCATTCATATGGAAGCTATGGTATTAGTGTTAGGAAAGAGGAAGATAAAGAGAAATCTCCGAATTAAGATTGGTAAAGGAGACAAAGAGATAGGACAATATGAGACTAGTGATCTTGAAAAATGGTTCTTAGTAGGAGATTATGTAGATTGTGCCAAAAATTGGGGACATAAATCTTTTCCTAAGAACTAGTTGTTTAATTCTAGATATTATAAGAATTTGGTATAACTCTGATACTATGTAAGAAATTGTCTTAGGAGAAATTCACTCAAGATCAAGGAACTCAAGCGCAAGCACAAAATAGACCAACAGAGTATGAACAGAATAACAATATCAAAATGAATTGATGTAATGTCATGTACTAGTACACTAGGAGTGCCTAAATATAAATGCCTCTAAACTAACTAGGAGTTAGCACAATGATAAGTCAGACAACTAAGCACATGTCCACTAAGAATGGATTATCCTCCATTGAGTATAGAAGTTAGTGCAATGATGAGAGGATAAGCTTAACATGGGTGTAGCACGTAAAATTATGTTGTAGACACCATGTGCTAAAATAAGAGTGCTAATAAATGTGTTGTCAACATGACAACTTAGTTAATTATGCAAACTCTAGAGTTGTAGACACCATGTGCTAAATCAGAGTTTCTTACTCTAGTGTTGTCGACATGAAAAATCATATGAGTACGCAAACTCCTAAGTGTCTCACCTAAGAAATAATAAAATAATGCACTAACCTAAGTAAACTTAAGTAAGTGTAAAAATTAAATACTTATTTACACCAACACTCCCACTTAAGTGCAACTTAGGGGAATTCACTTAAGCTTACAAAAGCTAAGATGAAAAACCATGATGGGTCCCAACTACTAGGCCATGTTAGGTACCCATGTACAAAATGCAATGAAATCTCTCGTAAAGCAAAGAAATGGGTAAAACTCTATGGGAAACCCCCCCCCCCGCCCCCTCCCAAAAGAGAGACAAAGAGAGATAGAGAGAGATGAAAAAATAAGATGCATGGATGGATGGAGTAATCAAGACCCCCCATTTTGACATATATCAAGTATATACAAAAGAGAAGTATGAGAAGAACACAATCCTGAAAGAGGAAAAGGTCCCCCCCATAAGAGAGAAGAGGAAGAAAGGAGACAAGGTAGTCTCCCCCCTCCAAATATAGAGTGTCGAGCAGTGATAACAGCTCTAATATAGAAGCTTATCCATGACTATTGAATAATATTCCTCCCCTTTGGAAGAAACAATGTCATAGGTGCAAATGAGATGCTTCCCCAAATGTGTAGAAAAAATCCTAAAGATGACTGGAGTCTTTGAAACTTGCTCAACTATCCCTGTGTTGATGTCATCCCTTCCAATATTGCTAAAAAGAACATGGTAAGATCTAGCAAGGATAGATGTAGAACATATCCCAAAGAACTAACTATTTCCTCTAATGATAAAGAGACCTCCTGCAATTTCTATACATAAAGGCTGATCATGTAGATAATGGACAAGAGGGTCGAAGTAGGCCCTCGCAAAAATTGAAGAAGGATCTTCTTCATCAAAGAGAAGATTGATTTCATCAATGATGTCTACCAAATTTTCTATGTGTGACTCCATAAACAAACTTGAAATATTTGTCAAGAAGTCATCCACTGATGCTAGAGCTAGAAGACTAGGTGTACCCTACTATGTTGGACTGTACGGAGCTATCACTATGGCAATGAATGCATGTGAAATGTTTTGATACTATGACCCCATACTGTAATTGTCAATAGAATCCCACATATCTGAATCTATTGAGTCACTATCATTGGTGTCACTATCAATTTCCATAATACATGAAGTATTCTCTCAACAAAGAGAAGATGAATGGCATCAATGATGTCTCCCACATCTTCAATGTGAGAGTCCACGAATAGCCCTGCAATTTTTAGAAGGAAGTCATCCCATGAAGCTGAAGTAAGAAGACATAATGTTTCCTATTGCACTAAATCAGAATCATTTGTGCCTAGAACACAATTAGTAGTAGCAATAAAAGCATCAAGAGGTGTGATCTCATCTAGAGTTGAAGGTACGATAACTGGAGTGACGAGAGATAAAATGTCCTCTAGAAATAGAGGAACTCGTGGATCTCCATATGCTTCCCAAAGAGCCATCCAAACATCATGAGGAAAACTTGCCATTCTAAGAGGAGAAAAGCATTCCTTACTCATAGTGTTATACAGAAAGAGAAGACATTTAGAAAGATATGCCCAATTAGGATTAGGAGGCAATATCTTTGAATAGAGATAAGGAAACACTTCCTGATGTTCTCTTATATGATCAAGTATCAAAGAACTCCATTTGTGATAGGTCCTTGTCAACTTTGGTCTAACACCAAACTGACATGTGTGACAAGACTCCATGAGATTAATTAATGAACCCCCCATAATGCAAAAAATCAATCAACACCCCCCCACCTAATGTATGATTTCACACTTTATAGGTAGTGTGTGTACAACAAGCCACTTTTTAAAATGTACAAAGTGGACTTCTGATTTTGTTTTTTACAACTGCCTTTTGAGGTTTAAATCCACCACTAAGTACTATAGCTCAGATGTACAACAATTTTGAAAAGTAATCAAAGAAATACAATGTAGAAAAGGCCCTAAGTCTAAAAGTGATACTTTTATCCACACAACCCTATAATCTGATTATAGATTTGGAAAGTAGACAAAATATTAAGCACTTTAAAAAAAATGAAACCTGAAAATGTGTCCAGATGACCTCAAATAGAGCATTTCAAGTTGCAAAATGTTGGATTGGATAGGTATAGTCACCAAAAAACATAATTTATGACAAATCCATGCACCAAAACTAGGAAAGAACAACACCGCTAAATAGTTCAAGAAATTCTACCCAAAATCAAAAAACTGCTCTGATTTGGAGTCCAGATGATTGAGTTATGGCCTCCCAAAGTTAGATTATCAAATCAAAACTAAATTAGAAGAGGGGTCTGGGAAGCAAAACAATGGCTTAAATTTAATCATCAAATGGCCATCGCAGCAGTATTATTTGGCATGGAAATGATGGTTAGATGATTGTCAAATTTAGGCTCATAAAAATTCGATGTGAACAAAGAAAACCCCCTAGCTAACATGACAGGTATGGTTGCTAACATGGCTCCAGGTGTGCACTTATGTGGATGTTGGACTATCCTACGCAGATTCTTGGCTGTCACCAGTAGGAGGTACCACGTGGGCTATAGGTCTGATGTGTGGCTATTGATGAAGTAGATTAGTCTTGATGTGGCTTTGTTAGTTATGTATGAGTCTGATCAGGGTGTTTGTGTGAAGGCGGGAATCCACGTGGCAAGATTCCATCACCAACGGAGTGGGTAGAGAACCTAATAGGAGGACTTACCGAGAAAGAAAAGTTTTTCAGGGAGGGTAGTTGAAATGCTAGTGGGGTGTCTTCAACCATTGCCAAGGAATGTCACCATGCCCGAGAAACCTTTTTACTGCCGATGGGGAGTGTCAGATTTACGTGGGCTAGCAGCAGTTATTCTGAACGATTAGTGAAGTCATGGGATATATCCCACATTCACTAAGGGTGTTGATTTAAGCTCATTTAAAAGTAATAGCCTACAAGTTTGAAATAACAAAGCCGCCCAAGGTTGGAAATGAAGTGGCCACTAGGGTAGTGTCGCTTGCTGAATTTTTGAAGGCTATACTTTGTGGCCGTACTTTGTGACCATACTTTATGGCCAAAATGTGAAGTGAATGCCAGAATGTGGTTGTTCGGCCAAGAATAATGGAATATTCTAAAATAACAAGGAATATTCCTTGTGGGACCAAGGTTTCACCACCCGATTCTTGCAAAAAAAATTTCTCTGTAGGCCATGTAGGCCAAAAATTTGCAGATAAAAAATAAAATACTGATCTAAATTAAAATAAATTACAAATCTAATAGATCATATTGTATTTGCAAATCGGGTCTTCAAGTGCAGATTTGCAAAAAAAAATTGCCTCAAATTTGACTATGGCCTAGGGTAGGCAAATTTATAGTCGATTTTCACTAAGTTGACATTCTAGATGCAATGGCAAGGTCCACTTTGGCTCTAGATACTCCCAATGACTATGAAACTCCAGATCTGAGTTGAGGTGTCCTCAGAGAGGTGAAGCAAGAATGGTCTCCAATGGCTATGTGAAGAGAAATTCCCTCAGCTCTGATATCATGTAAGAATTTGGTATAGCTCTGATACCATGTAAGAATTTGTCTTAAGGAAAATTCACCAAGATGAAGGAACTCAAGCACAAGCATAGAATAGACCAATAGAGTATAATCAAAATAACAATATCAAAATGAATTGATGTAATGCCATGTACCAGTACACTAGGAGTGTCTGAATATAAAGACCTCTAAACTAACTAGGAGTCAGCACAATGATAAGTCTCACAACTAAGCACATGTCCACTAAGAGTGGATTATCCTCCATTGAGCACAGAAATTAGTGCGATGATGAGAGGATAAGCTTAACATGGGTGTAGCATGTAAAATTAAGTTGTACACACCATGTGCTAAAATAAGAGTGCTAATAACTGTGTTGTCAACATGACAACTCATATGAGTGCATAAACTCCTAAGTGTCTCACCTAAGAAATAATAAAATAATGCATTGACCTAAGTAGACTAAAGTAAGTGTAATAAGTAAATACTTATTTACACCAATAGATATTCTTTCTTGCCTAGTTTGATTTTGATCTTATGCCATGCTTTTTATGTCTCCTATTTTGTTAAAAACTCTTATGGCTTGGTTCCTCAATATAGTCTTCTTATTTAGGCTTAGTACTAATGTTATTTTTCTATTCTATTAATATCCCCAAGACTTGTACTCCCCATATGGAATATGACATTTTTTTTTCAATTGTTAAGGGACTTTTCTGAGTGTTCTAAGAGGTTTTTATGCTTCTTGCTAAATCTTAGTCTAGTTTTTCTGTTATGATTTTTATTTGAATTGATTATGTGATGAGATTATAACACTTTCCCTACTTATATGATTTAAAAATAAAATAAAAAAATCATCATTATAATTTTTTTTAATTTCATAATCAGACATTAATTTTCAGGGTGAATCAACTTTTCCAAATGTATTGGTCTACAAAAAATAATTCATAGCACAAACAATAAGTGTATAAAATCTGTCACACTTAATTCATTAAAAGTGGTAAATATCAAGAAGTAAAAACTTATATTTATTTCATCTCTTTCTTTTCTTATTGCGGATTTGACATGTTAGATGTTTTTTTAAGACTCAAAAATTATTGTATAATGACTTGTTAATTAATATATTTAACGTCAATATGTTAGAAAATAACATTTAATCAACTTTTTTAGTTTTAGTCCTAAGATACCTTACCCCTTGGAGAACTCTTTTGAGTCATAGAAACCCAACACTAGGATAACATGTAGTATTGATGTGTCTTAAATATCCTTCTCTCATGTCTAAGTTATGCTTCTCCCCTCTCTTGTTCACTAGGCAATGTGCTTACAAAAATGTGGCATGTGAAACATCATCAAGTGTACATTAAAATAGATAACATTAAGTGACATCTAAGAAGATAATTTTGATTAAAACACCAATTGTTCATTTATATCCATCTATGACAACATGATAATTCATAATTTGATCAAAAATATTGAATTTCAACTTATTTAATTTTTGCCCTCTTATTATGATATAAAGAATCTCTTGAACATCACAGAACATTTAAATAAAATATATTAATTAAAATTGGTTGATTTTTCTTAAAGATCTAGCAGCTAGAGTAAAATAGCGGAGTGCCAATAGTCCACATAGAATGTAAATTTATCTCAAGTGCCTTCTATTCTACTTTACTTCCTTGTCGTCCAGCTCCTTCCTACTTAGATATTATACTTTACTTCCAACTACTTACAAGTGACAAAGACTACGATCTCAGAATTATATATGTTCTGTGTAGAAGTGAGGAGGAGTATGATCTGCCTCAGAATTAAATATGCTCTGCCTGGAAGTGACAAATACCATGATCTGCCTCAGAATTGAATATGTTGTATATGAAAGTGACAAATACTATCATCTGCCATGTTTTAACACCCTACCTTCCTCTTCTTTCCATACCTGCAAACCCTCATTTAGATGAAATTGGCTAGTTATATTCTGCTATGGTGGATTCTCACATCATGTCCTACTAAACCTTGTTTATTTTGAAAAGACTCCATGCCTTTGTTATTATTTATTCTATAAGCTATTTGGTGAGATTCAATAATTCTAAAAATCTGGGCTCCCCTATCATATAACTAGTATGACTTTACAGATGAAGATTCCTCAACAAAAATATAATTACTAACTTATATGCTCATCTGTCTTTTGCATCTACTCAACTAAATTTGTGATTTCATGAATTTGGACTGGAATGAGTTGTGAGTTGAATAGGCATATGCAACTTCTTAAAATTTTGAACTTTCTGTTTGGGTGCACCAAATCAGAATTGTGAATAGTAATAAGTATTCTAATTTTGGCCAAAAAATAAGCATTTGCTATTCCACCTAAATAGGTCGAATTGGAATACATATTCCTATTCCAATTTTATTTATTTTAGAAAACATAATTTTTTGGGTCCAATTCCCCAATCAAATTCTGACTGAACCAAACAAGAATAGAAATATGTATCCCCATTTTCTATTCCACAAAAACTATTTCTATTCAACAGCCAAATGGACCCTTTCCCTTTCCCGCATATGTTTCCTTGTTCTTCGAAGAAGTTCTTTGTTGTTTGGAACTTGAGAATTTTAAAATGCTCGTGTGTTTCCTTAACGTCTACTCCTTGCAGAAACGCTCTAAATAACATGTAATAGTTTGTTATTTTGATATTGACATGATTGAAGTTAGAATTAGAAAAATGATTGGTGTGCGTAATGGGTAAATGGCAGGGGAGACTCCAACGCCAGAAGGCGCATTGCTGCTTGTCTGGTGAATGTTGTATACCAACTCGAAAAGGGCAAGAAAGAGGAAGGAATAGTGAAGGATTGGTGCGACACGCTTAAATTCAAGGTAGAAGAAACCATAAATGATAAGACAATATTTGGAGCCGTTTTCAAATGGGTAGGAAGCCCCCCTTCAAATGGCATAAGAGGCGAAGCTGAAGGAAAGCCCCCTTCAGAAGTTGTTGCCTTCAGAGGTACAATTCCCTTTTATATTCTAGGAAAGGACGTTAGCCCCATTTGGAAAGCGATTAATGCACGCCACAAATCAATGAAAAGAGGTGGTATGGGCTTGAAGTACTTGCAAAGGAGTATTAACAAGCACGGACCTCACAACATCTGGATTGCAGGCTATTCACTGGGAGCCGCCATTGCAATGGCCGCTGCAAGAAATTTGGATAAAGAAGAGCGAAATAAAATAGAAGCGTATCTATTCAATCCCCCCTTTTTTTCACCAAGACTGCCCGAGTTGAAATTCTTTGAGGTGGTCGGAACAGCTTTAGCAGCTCTTAGTGATTTTTGGCGCTCCCTTGGTTTAGGTGATCCTGATTTGTTGCATTTCACAATGATAAATGATCAGAAATTGCGTGGCTTGTATGATAATTTCATTGGGATTAGTGGTTGGATACCCAACATATATGTTGGTGCTGAAGATCCCGTTTCCTGCTCTTACATCCGCTATTTCAAGGTGATGGAAAATTTATACAGCCAAACAAGCCAGACCCTTTATGAGCGCATGAAGTACCTCTTCTGTTATGAGGTAGCCGAGCACAAAACACCCTGGAATTTGATTCCCTCGGCTAAACTCTTCGTTAGAGACACTAGCAGGCATGATATTAGTCAGTGGTGGTTGAAGAGCGTCAAAGTTGATGGTAAGGAATATGTCCCTCCAGTTGAAGCCAAGAATGAGGACCAAAAATATGCAAAGTAGAGTTTTAGATGTGTTTTAATATCATAGGCAGGAAACCTGTCCCTCCGATGATGGAGAGGGCAATGCCTTAAATAAATGTGCTTAATTTTCATGGCTACTAATATGTGTTACTTCTAAAATTTAAGATTTCTTATATTGGAAGTAGAAACAATTTTAATATTATACAGTATTGTATAGTATAATCTCGGAGTGTTCACTTAATTTTTATTAGGGTTAAATTTGAATGGTTAAATTTAGGGTTAATTTATCTTTTTAATAATGTTGATTTCACAATATATGGTAGGTAACTTAAGCAATAAGATTACTTTTTCTTTTTCCAGTGCATTCGTTCACAAGATCTTCCAATTGATTCTAATTTATTTCATATTTCACATTAGATCCTGGATTAAGAAACAAGATTATGACATCAATTAATTTGTTGCTCATCTTCATAGTACCATCCCATTTTGTATTATGATTGCATTTAGTACCAAAATTAGCAAGAAGATTTGTTGCTTTATTTGTTTTGAACTATATTCATGCAATATTTTGCACTTATCAAAACTAAGGAAAATCAATTTAATTTTTTTAATGATATATTTGATAGTGATTGAAGCCATATAAGTACCTTTAATATTGTCAATAATGTTTAGTGAGTCCCCAACTAACCAAACATTATTGCATCCTTTTTCTTTGGCTAAAGTAATCAACTACAATGTAGTCATTGCTTGTGCCACATGGATGGATTATAAGCCAAGTAGCATAGCAATAGACACAATAAAACCACCTCTATCATTTCTTAGAATGCCCCCACATATAGCTTTTTCTAGAATTCCTTTTGTCACTTCATCAAACTCAGCCTTGATCCATCCAATAGGGGGAGTATTCAAAAACAAGTTTTCTATGCCCTTTTTCAAGGCTATTTTTAATCTAGCAAAATTCAATTTGTTCATATCATCTCCATTATCATTCATAAAATCTTTTCTATTAGCCATAAGGTTTTCATTAGCATTCTTGAAAATCTTCTCTCGATGATATTAGGTTGGGTCTTCTTGTCCCTAAAAATTCTTCATTTCTCTCTTTCCAAATGTTCCAAATAGCATGAGGGGCTAAATTTTTCCAAATTTGAATATAATCCTTGCTAGTGATTGGACATTACCATTGTTCAAATAATTCCAATATTGAATCAAGAAACATCCAGTTATCTTGCAATCTTTGGAGAATGGACTTAGAAGAATAAGAGCATTGAAAAATAAGATGGATAGTTTATTTAGCTTCTTAACAACTAAGGAAATAACATTTAGGAATCATAAGACTTTTTAGAAAAATTATCACTAGTTAGAACTTTGTTTTGTAAGAAGACCCCCAAAAAAACATTTATCTTGGGAATTAAATTTTTATTCCAAGCATGCACCTAGAATGGAATTTCAGCATTTTTGAACAAAAAATAATACACTAAATAAATACAAAACACCTACCATCAAGAGTAAGAGACAACCAACACATGAGTTTGAAGTTTCCTAGCAAACCAAGATTTTAAAGCTAAATATATTTTTTATATTTAGGAAAGCTGAATTATAGTAATTTAATTTATTTATCATGTCTTCTATAAGTTATTTTAGAAAATTATGGTGGTGCCACATGATGATTAGAATACCATGTTTGAAGCTTGTGCAACATATGGGGATGTGTATATTACAATCTCTAAATGAACTATACATTATTAGTAGAACTATTAGTTTGAATATATACTTTAAGCATGTTGTTCCTTCTTCTATATTTTTATTGTTATTCGTCTGTTTTTTAGATGTGTCCCTTATTACCTTAATCATTTTTTTGGAATTATGGGCAACATGTTATTAGATTTGTTGTGTTACATCATACCTAAGTTAATCATTAGGAAGAGAGAAGGTATTGATTTCATGCCATACTTTTAAGGTTCTTCATGTTGCTTACTTCTTATCAACCATAAATTTTGGTAAGTAATAGTCTAGGTATAAGAGTAGTCTCCTATTTAAAGTTATATTGTTATGATTTTAGTATCGGTCTTTACCTTATTCCTATGCTTAGTTGTGACGTGTTATTATTGAGTACTATGAGTGAGGTTGTTTAATGGATAAATTATATTATGTTGATTTATTTCAAAGAGTTAATTTTCACTTTGTAAGATCCTTATGAGGGATCAATAATTATGAATTCTTTTATGATTTAGAGATTAAACCCTAGGGAATGGATATTTAGATGCAACTAGGGGGAGTGTCTCTCAATGTGGGTAAGGACCTTGAAGTGGTTAGACCTAGGTAACCCATTTTTTATTTTAGTAATCAAAAGATAATGTAATAAATCAAATAAAGGGAAAAACAATAATCAAGTTAATTTTGTGTGTTTCCCATTCCTTAAGAGCTAGTACGGGCTAAGGATGAGACTGGAAAAAGATGCCTTTTGAGACTAACATAGCCAAACATTATTTTACTCATGAAAAGACTACTCAATTACACATGAGCCTCACTTGGGGACCAAGGTCTAGGGTGACTAGACAAGGGTAACCCAAGATAGAGGTTATGTGATGATACTCTTTCCCTTTTGCACTTTAGTATCCTACCCGATTAGAGTTATGAGTACACGTATTTGATGATCCATGTAATATTTTGGTTTGGTACGTCTATCTTCTTAATAATTGTGGGTTTATTTTATTTACTAAGTTTTTGGTGTTGGTATGTAATATCATTAACCATGGTTGCATCTCTATTTCACCAAGTGGGTGGAAGTCAATGCTTGAAACTATCAAAGGGATCTTCCCTAGAAAGGGTTGTGTACCTTCTTATTTATTTATTTTATGAAAATATTGATGTATTTATTACCCTATTTATGACGAACCAAGTATGTGATGGTTCCTAATGAGAGAGATGAACTATAAAATCTCTAAGAATATAGATAGGCAAGGCTATCAATTGACAAGCTCTAAAGGCTCAGGTCCAATCCCTTAGGGTTTATCTTTAAGTTTTCTAATGTAATTACTTCATTTATTCTCAGTAATAATTACTAAGATATAAATAAAGTATTTAATATGATCATGTATCTAACATGTTGCACCTAATTGATTCGATGACTGCAATTGAACATCCTACCTCTCATGGTATGCAATAAAATGTATTCATAACAAAAGATTATCCTAACATGTATAATCTTTATTTTAATGTTTCTATTTGAGTGATTTAACAAATGAAATTATAATGTGGCTTCAAGTAGTGAAATTATAATTGTCATATTGTAATTATTGCTATATTATGTTTAGCTATGCATTTTGTCCTTGAACTAAGGGTTTCTTAGTGGGGAAATATCATTTTAACCATGTTTCAATAATGCTCTAAGGGATACGAAAAAGGCTACAACAAAATGTTGAATTGTGAGATTCTCATTGGGAGGTCTTGGTTTCAAATTTACTTAAGCTTAAACATAATAATAATAATAAACATCTACAAATAATAACAATAAATAATAAATACCCTTAGCTTTGACTCTTTAATGATTAAAAAAAGCACTAAGGTGCTAATTTTATTTGTTTTAGACTATCAAGACAATTAACAACTAGAAAATATGTGGTCTTCAATCCCATTCAAGGTCAGTTTTGAAAAGAGTGTCAAATCGCATGTTTTCCTTTATCATTTTCTTGAGAATTAAAAATCAGTGTTGGTGAACCCTTAGCCTCTGTGTGACTCAATTCTTTGTAATCAATATGATGAGTAGGTTCTAATTTTTCTTCTTAGTTGGATATTATGGATGTATTGACAGTAATCATATGTTTTGACCTTAAAAACTCCAACACCTACATAGACAATAGAAATGCAAATGAATCCTTTTATAGTACATGATATATGATGATATATTTATAGGACAACATCTGAATTGTAGTATATGAAATCTTGTGTTCTATTTAATAGAACCCTAATTGAACTATTATTTAGACAACTTATATCATATAACATGTAAAACTACTCGATACTCCATTCAAAAGACACATAATTGAACTACAAATAAAAATGCACATCATATCTCTTTAAAACTTGTAACCTTAGTTTCAAATTCATACTAAGCAACTCAATAATAGCAATAAGGCAGAGTATTTGTATCTGAACTAAAATCCACCAGCCACACGTTCCTGAGTTTGCTGTGGCCCCCGTAAACATGGTGTCGCTAAGAATTTCTCTGCTAGACATCATCTCCATGTGGAACAACACGTACTCTAAGTCCCTACATAGCCAAGGATATTATTAGTTCCTGCCGTAGCAGGAAACTATTGGTAATGGTGCAGTTTAACTAGTGATTAGTGTTCTCTTCTATAACCAATCAGAATGTTTGCTTATCCCTTTAGAATGTTCATTTTTTCATATTGCTTATTTTAAAATTAATGAAGTTGATCGACAATTAGTAGCAGTATGTGCAGATCGTCACTTTTGCAGATTCCAAGGCAAGAGAAGACGCTAAAATCAAAATAATTTTGTTGGGGTTAGCATTCTTGCAGAGTGAATTCGTAGCTGGCATTTTTGGCAGGAGTACCAAGGTCTTGGGCCTGTCGTCATTGCGGGAAGATCAAAACAGCAGCTGGCAAGTAGAGCTTTCCTCCCTTCATGCAGACGTGACATCTGGCTGTGTGTTAAGCTTTGACAGATGCCTATGATCTTTTTCCTGCGACCACCATGGCTGTGGAGTAGTACCCCTACGTCTTCACTTTTTGTAAAGCAGATATCGATTCCAACTGGGGCTTAACTATTGCATTTCTTCTTGTTCTTTCTCTTCAATTCTGCTGATTCAAATCATGATACAAAATCCAATCTGTGGTTAATATTCTTACAAATATCTTATTTCATGCGCTATTCAAAGAGGTACGAGCAATTGCTTTTGTTGTTCCTGCCTATGCAGGTTTCGTGTTTTTTCCCTTCACTTTTCCTGATTGCAGAAGATCTGCAATACCAATAGGCTCAAAAGCCTCATCATTTGCCATTTTCCATAAACAAAATTGGGTGTTTTGCGGGCGGACATTATTTTTTTTTGATTGAAGCTGATCAAAAAATATTGGTTGATTGGTTACTAATTTTCTTGAGAGTTCGCAGCGTATTTGAGAACAAAGGAAAACTTTTGTATACTTGCACTTTCAATTAGTAGTACACCAGGGAAAGGGCATAGACTTTTGGGCAAGGAATCACAGCAGATGTAGAATTTTATGTTTCTTTTCTCGTTTTATTTCTCTAGTTCAAGTCTATCTAAGCTTTACATTTTTTGCAGAGTGGTTACAGCCTCATTTATTGGTTCGAGATGTTATATTTGGTTAATAGATTTCAATAGTTCATTTGAATTTATCTTTAAAATTGCCCTGTGCCATGGCATAAACTATTGCACAGGTATTGAACTTAAAAAGTGATTAAACTTTCCTCCAACAACAAATGAAAAATAACTATTATTTAGGATTTATCTTTCAATTGCTATTTCTATCCGTAAAGTTACATAATTTTTAACAATTATTTTAATTCAAATATTTTTGGTGTTTTCCTGTTGGACTGTAGAGAAGGTTTTCGATTTGGAAGAAAGTGATATCTACTCCCAATGCTAGAGAAGGCACGTCTCTCTAGACTATTCTCTGCAAGAGTCCTTGGATTTGGCGAGCTCAGTTATGCGGGCAGAGCATGTGGTTGTGCAGAGTTGGCAGGTAAGGAGCATAATATAGACACGAATCTGCATGCAGAGGGGGCATGCAGGTGAAGAAGCATTTTGTTCTACCTTTTTAACAATAAATATTTCCGTGTTGTTATCAAGTCCTGTGGCGTGGAGGGACGAAGCATTTACATTGTCCAATTTCCATTGAAAGTGAGGAGCTGGCAGATTAGTCTTTGGCTAAGAGGCAAATCTGAAGTTAGAAATCAACTGATGACTACTAGATTCCCCTCACTCTGCCAAAATCAAACTTGTAAGTATATTATTTTCATTGTGAGACTTAACTTGATTTTTCAAGAGCTGCAATGAAGAAGACATATCGTGAAGGTTGGTGAGCCTTTCTATGGTTCTGGGGATATTGCCCACAAGCCTTGGCTAGAGGAACTTCAATTCACTCTAGGTGCCCAGCCCCCAAACAGTGCATACTCTAACATGGACTATTTTTCCTGCAGTCTTCCAGACATCTAGTTTACTGGCATGTTTGAAATCTTGCTTGACAAGAAATACCCATCTTTTTCTCTTTTTCTATAAATCTATTTCCTTGCTTTTGGACATTATACCTACGATACATTTGTATTTGAAATGATGGCTTCGAACTACTTCTTTCAACTAGAAATAATTCCAGTATATTTGTTAGTCACGGTCTTCATGCTTTATGCTTTATTCTGTACATGTTTAAAATGTTTTAAGACTATACATTTTTTCCCATGATTCTCGTAGGGTTTTACTTTTTGCAGGAGTGAATTCTAATGGTAATCTTTTTGAGTTGATGAGCTTTATCTTTGAAATATTTTCACCATTAGTGCATATGGGACATGACCAGTAGCATTAAACTGAAATTATATAATATATAGTAACGCGTGATTTAAGGAATAAGGTTAAATCTGAAGAAGATGCTAGATGTATAAAGCAATGTCTTTTCCTTATTGGTAATTTTATGGGTTAATTTCCTAGATAGTTTTTCCTCCTATTCTAAGAACCCTTTTCCGAGTGTGCATCATCCTAATTTTTTCTACAGTTATTTTTAATAATAATTTATGTCATTTATTCATTGTCAGAGGTAGTATAAGGATTATTTTGTGAAATTACTATCTTTGTGGTTATCTTTACCATGTCGTTCACTATTCAAAAAGTCTATTGACTGATCTTTGAGGTTCTCGATTTATTTGTATGATCTTTTTTACTAGCTCTCCATCAATATCTTGCTAGTATTGAACTATACAGCATATGATTCTATTCTTTTGAGATTAATATGTCCATTCACATGATATTTCCTTATACTAAGGACAATCATTAGTTATGCTTTATTATTACTGTTAGTTTCTCATTAATAATTATAGCACTCTTATAATATGTCTTAAATAGTTTTATTATTGATATATTGACATTGAAATTCCTTCTTTGAACTATCTATTAACGAATGCTCTTTGTTTGAATAAACTAAAATAGTGAAATCATTACTCATTGTGCGATGCTCAAATATTTCTGACATTTTGTACATGCCTGTACACTAATATAGAGATTTGCTTTCATGTTGAAATTAAACGTAGAAGCATTCATCTCTTATACTTATCTTCATTAACGATCAAACAACAACAGAGAAGGAAAAGTAATATTGCTTACATCACACTGAGCTCGTATAATTCTTTGACATTGCTTGTGCGACCACAAGTAGCCTTTATATAAAGTGGTAGGAACAATAAAAGCACACAACCTGGAAGTAAACTCATTAAAGTTATAGAATTTTGGATTTATATCCTTTAAATGCAGTCCCTCGATGAAAAATAAAAATCAAGGAACTTATCCAAGATTTCATATTTTGTTGCACATCTTTGACAATTATCAAAATTCTCTCCCAACAATTTTTCTTCATACTGCGTAGGGAAGGGAAGATGGAAGCAACAACTTTGGAATTGTACTTCGATCTTGCTAACTCCATGTGTTTTGAAGTTTTTAAATCATTCTCAATGATTCCAGCCCGTGGAACTATCTATATACATTGGCATGCAGGGGCTAAGGCTCAAATTGCTTCAATTGAACAAGCAATTGTTCAAACTCCTAAGTTGGTTGAAGCTCCTGTGGTGGTTGTGACTAGTTCTTCTAGAGGAATTGGCATAGCTATTTCTCTAGCTCTAAGTGGAGCAGGCTGTAATGTGCATGTTTATGGATCACGCATTAACATGCGCAATGTTGTCTTTTCATTTTTTAATTATCATGAATTGACTATGTACTTGCACTTTTGGAAATAGAGAGTGGTTCATTGTATAGGAAATTTGTATGGGATGGAAAATTGTTTATAATGTTTCTAGTGCCAAACGCCAAAAAAATGTTTGTCATATTGCCCTCTTTTTTCAAATTTATATTTTTGTTACTTAATTCTTCTTATGTGTCCTAAGGTATTTATCCTTTCCAACCCAACTATGGAAAACATTGGTAACTTCTTCAGAAAGTTTATTAGTTTCTACAATTGTGAAACATTGTATTGAACAGTTTATTAGTTTCTACAATTGTGAAACATTGTATTGAACTATATTATTATATCAGCTTGTCTTGTTTTTAATGTTGCCTTAAAGGATGTTAGAACACCTAAGCTAGTTCTTTCTTTCTTCCCTACAATTCGTAAGGCTACTAGAAACGTTGGAAACAAAATATTATTGGAATGAGTAGCACTAACTTTTTCTTTCGCAGTCACAGCTGATTAAATAGGTTATGTTACTAGATTTGCACTTTGTAATGGTTATTGTCATAACTATTCTTTCAATCTTCAATCTAAGGCAGAAATTTAGCTACCCGGCAACCCTTATTTTAATTCTGTTTCTGAAATAGATTATGTTACTAGAATTACACCTTGTAATGGATATAGTCATAATTATTCTTTCAATCTTCAATCTTAGGCAGGAACTTAGCTGCCCTGCAGCCCTTGTTGAAGATTGAATTGCTTCTTTATTCATGCGAAAAGATTGGAACCTCAAGACAAACTTTATGCCAATGTTCGTTGACCTATAGTCTCTCAATCCATTAATTTATTATTCTCCCAATATGGTAGTGGCCTGCCGAGTTGTATCTGACCATCTCAAAAAATTAATGCCCATCATTGTGTTCAGTCACTTCTCCAAAATGCCATATCTCTTTTGGCATTATGAAAACTTATAATTCCGGTGCCCAGCACTTGGGACTCAAACAATGACCATATGTCAGATTGTTGGCCTTTAGTCTATGAAAAGAAAGATCTCAATATAACCCATGGAGAGGCAGTGAAGATTTTACGGCAGTAGTCATGTTATATAAAAAATAAAGTGAGTTATGGAAATGACAGATTTCGACCACAATGCTCAATGATAAGAAAAAAGGCAAAGTGGATTTGACTATTAATGACATCTTCTCAGGGCAGAATAGCATAGGGTTTTTCTTTAGGAAATTGTTTCGCAATATTTGGAATAAAATGCAATTCACCAATGTTTTTTTGTCGGGAAAATTGTCTTGTTGTTGGTGGGAAATCAAACTGAATGCATCATAAAGCATCACTTAAATGGGCTTGTATAGCCAAGCTAATTATTCTTAGCTATTTTTTCAAACAATCAATATTATCTGAAACATCTCAGATTAAGTAACTAGCTTATATATAAATATATAGGGAAGCCCATAAGTTATGTATAAATATATAGGGAAGCCTATAATTATCAAGGCTTTAATTTTTAACATATATAGTCGAGAACTCTTGCCTTCCCTATATATATATATAAAAGCTAGTAGTAGTGGCACACAAACATGGAATAATTAAATAATTACATAGTGATAATTTTCATGTGACAATTTTTTTCTTATTAATTATTGAAATTAAATTTTTTTTTAAATCACTACATAGTGTAGTGGTGAAGTGGTGGTTTCTTTGTTTTGCCCACCAAGATTCAAATCCTTATAATTAGACTATTATTAGTATGGAGAGGTGCATTAGTTTTAGTTATAATAATGTAAATAGAATTATGAAAACTTGGATGCCAATTTGTTAGTCCTGCCTATTTCATGCCACTTTTATCTATTAGATCATTTCTGAAAAATGCATTTATCCTATGCTCTACAGAAAACATTTCATTAAAGGAAAATTTTATAATTTAATTTCTATTTTATGATTGGCCTCTGCTAATTTTCCTGGTGGTATTTTTTATTTTCTACTCAAAAAATATAGAGAAATTTATTTGAGAACATGTGGATATTTCTTACACGTACTTAAAATCATTTGGTAGGTGGCACTGTACTTCTACATTTGGTATACATAGTACATACATAGATAGTTGAATTAAATACACAGACAGGTGGAAAAAATAGAGCACTGCTCTGAACTGGACAGTTGTACATGGTTTGTAATTAAAGTTTTTTTGTTTGCACATTTAGAATTGCAAGTATTGTATTTCACATTTTTTGCCAAGGGATATTGAGGAGAAACGGTCAGAGAAACTATGGTAGTTGATGGGTATGTTGGGGTTTTCTACAGATCATATTGCCTTCATAGGTATTTTTTATTGTTACACACCCACCCCTTCTCTGTATTACATATGCATGACCCCCATCTATATCTGTGTCTTCATTTTTGAAGTTGTAGCTCTTCCATTTATATTCAATTGCTCCTATTATTTGAGAAGATTTGTTTCTCTATTATGAACTCCTAAA
The DNA here is from genome assembly GCA_028749045.1 of Cupressus sempervirens. Classification (NCBI taxonomy): domain Eukaryota; kingdom Viridiplantae; phylum Streptophyta; class Pinopsida; order Cupressales; family Cupressaceae; genus Cupressus; species Cupressus sempervirens. The sequence goes on along the minus strand of CM053787.1, from coordinate 226,653,291 downwards.
TAGGTCCTCTATATTCTATTGCGAAATGTGCTTTCTTTTTCTTTTTCGAAATGCTCATGACTTTTGTAGATCTGAGCGGCTTTCTTTCATTTTGCAGATAATTTGGCCCCTTGTGCTTGAAAAGAGGGCTTCAAAATCTTTTGTCAAATGTATCTAAATTTTGATTCTTTTTGGATTTGGATTGGAATATGATATTTATATTTAAATCTTGTAGGTGTAGATATCAAATTCTTCATTCTTCATTTGTGGAGGTTGTTGAGATCTATGAGTAGGAATGTAAATCAATTTTTTGGGTTATGGCTATTGGTCTAATGTGTTGTTGGTCGTGAATCTTCAATGTCAAGCAGTATAATAGCGTGTAGTGATGGAGAAGGGTTAGACGACCATTGAAGCATTCTTGGCCATTGGATTCTACTATCTTGTTTAGTAGCCCAGTGCAATGTCCCCTTCTCTTTAGCCTCTCAATAGATTTCTTAGTCTTTTGTCCTTCGAAGGTTAAGGAGAAATAATTAAATTGATTTCTTATAAAGTCATTAAATACTTTTAAAAAAATATTAAAAGAAATGACTTTATATTTAATTAATTTATTATTAGGGAATCGTCTAGAAGTATAGCTTATCTATTGTTGGAAAGGAGGAAGCTTCTAGAATAGTGCAATAAGATAACACTTATGATTCTTCTAGAATGTGGGGCAGGAATGATATAAATAGAGGAGAGAGCCTCATGGGAAGGCATCCCGATTTGTTATTGATATTTGCCTATGTATTTGTGGAGTCAAGGGCCTACAGATAATCAATTTGTCTTTGAGAACTAAAATTCCAAATGATAGCAATTTTGAGGGTGTGAAACATCACCTAAATTATTGCTTATTGAAGGTGGTACTATAGTCACTTCATTGTGCCGAATTTGTGGCCAAGGGCCAGGTGTGAAGAGGAAGAATAAGTAGGGCATTTGCTATAGGAGCTTGTTGCAGGAACATTGTATTATCTTTTCATTAGGGCATAATACTTGGAGATATTGATTGCATTGTCAGTAGAGACTCAAAGCAACTTCAAGAACCAGGTTTCTCTTGTTTATTCATGCATATTATATGCTACTATTGTAGATGTCAGTCTTTATCAGAATTAAGTATTTACTTATATATATGATAATAGAGTTTGGATTTGATATTAGTTTGTATTCAGATCTTGTAAAGATGTCTTCATTGTAGATGCATCCTATTCTCTTAGTGCAGTAATAGGTGAAAGGAAGAATTATATTCATTGTGCATTTTGTAACCATTTATTATTAGTAGAAAATTAGAGTAATTTGTGATCAATTTGAGCAAGGCTCATTACACCCAGACCCTCAATTCTCATAGCTAGACTACCACTACATTATGTAGTGTGGCTAAGTATACTCTTCTCTTTTGTCAGCATAACGCATAGGATCTCACCTTTAGTGCTTCCTAATTATCAAATGGTACCGATAAGTTGGGGAATTTAGCACATTTGGATTGTGCATTGACCACTATCCACTTAGAAAGTAATTTATTTTTTCCATACGTGGGGCCTTCAATTGACCGCCAATTTGTATTTTGACACACACACTTCTATGGCATAATAGTTTGCAATCATCGTTGATAATCTGATTGGTTCCAATTCTAGAGCTTCCAAGTTATTGTCTATCATGTCTAAATGCACACCCATATTGCTTATATGTATAATAGTAAGTACCCTCCAATTGCAGCCATGGCTTGAATTTTAAATTTATTTATTTTACAAGATGAACGTTCTGCTTTCGATTTTTGAATCGTTAATGTTAACATTTTAATGTTTGTTGCAGACAGCTCTTGTTATTTGCTTCAAATTTTGTAATGAGTGTTTGTGCAAGGTTACAATTGTTTGAGTTTTATACATTTTCTTGGCTTGATGACTTTTATTTGATAAAATTAATTCTAACTGACAACATAGAATTTTGAAATTTTGTGTTGATGAAAACAACTATTCTCATGTAATGATTATTCTTAACATAGAATGATACACTTTTACATTTGTGTATGAAAATCAAAATTTATATCTATTATAGATTTTCATACTGCACTATTTAGATTTATGTTTTTACAATCATATCATTTTGTATAAAGAATAGCTACAATCTATATTGAAATCTTCTTTAATGGTTGCTAGTATGGATAACAATAGGGGTGGAATGGGTTTTGTTTGACAGTATTTCCTAGTTTCTAGTATTGGGACCCTAAATTTTTTAGGTATTTTGAGTTGGCATTTTGCAAATAGTGGATGGTATGTGAGAAAAGATTATTTACAAAACCAAAAAGGTGGCTCGATAAAATAGCAGTCAAAAAATATATCAGAAAAGTGTCCGTTGGTCTCTCACTACTGGCTATTAAATTACTTAGTCCAACTGCTTGTTTCTTTATTTTGCCCAGTGACAACGCAAACGCCATTCAACAGCACGGCCAAAGTCTCATTTGACTCCACACTACTCAATGCATGAGAATAGTGGGCGGTAGATTATTGGTTTTCTTGTGAAAAATTTGGCTCGGTAATTGGTTTTCTGGAGTGTTTTTTTGAAAAAATAAGGGCAAAAAAGACAGGGCACTAAGCAAGTAAGGGCACAGTGGGACCATGAGAAGAACCTCCTTATAGCAATATCGTGAGAATGCTCGAAATAACAGAATACAAAGTGATAGCAGAACTCAGAATAAATCTACTGATCGCAGGCCACTTCGAGGGGGTAACCTCCTTTGAGCAAGCTCAATACAATAAATTCGTCCGTGCCCATCAAGGGCCTCAACCTATTCTTATATACTGGGTACGATCTAGAAAAGTAATACTACCTATGCATGTGGGATAATAAAATAAACTCACGGGACGACTTACAAAGCATATGCGTCCAAAAACTCTACTCTAACAAAATAAACAGAAGGAACACACAGGTTCCTAACATCCCCTCTCCCTTAGAAAAAAGCTTTGTCCTCAAAGCTTAAGGTGTGGAAATTGTTGTTGAATCTGAAGAAGGGGTTCCCAGGTAGCATCCTCTAGTTGCATGCCATGCCACTGAATCAAGACCTCAGAGATGGAGCGAGAGCGAAGCTGGCGAGTGCGCTGGTCAATGATTGCCACCGGCTCCAGGATAATGGATCCTTCCGTATCCATTTCAGGGAGAGTAGTTTGTACTCTGACAGTGGTACCCAGAACTTTCTTTAGACAAGAAACATGAAAAACTGGATGAATGCGGGAAGAAGGAGGAAGTTCCAATTTATAAGCAACTGAACCAATCTTCTGCAGAACCTGATAAGGCCCATAAAATTTTGGGGCCAGCTTATGACGCCCTTTCAGCTTTAGGGAGGATTGTTTGTATGGCTGTAGACGAAGAAAAACCATATCCCCAACTTGAAATGAGCGCTCAGAACGGTGTTGATCTGCTTGCTGTTTCATCCGATTACGGGCCATGTGAAGATTATCCTATAAGGTACGAAGAATTTGATCCCTGCTGCGGAGAACTATGTCAACTGCCTGGACTGGTGAGCTGTTGGGAGTGTAGGGAAGGAGCACTGGAGGTGCCTGACCATAGACTGCTTCATATGGAGTCATTTTAGAGGCAGTGTGGTAAGAGGTATTGTACCACCATTCAGCTAAAGGGAGCCACTTGGCCCACTGATGTTGCTGTTCGGAAGTGAAGCAACGAAGATAAGTTTCCAAGCATTTATTGACAATTTCCGTTTGACCATCAGTTTGTGGGTGATAGCCTGAACTCATCTTCAGTTTGGTGCCAGTTTTCTGAAACAGTTCAGTCCAAAAATGACTGGTAAAAGTTGCATCACGATCAGAGACAATGGAAGAAGGGAGTCCATGAAGACGAAATATCTGGTCCATGAAGATTTGTGCAACAGAGGAGGCAGTATAGGGGTGGCTGAGGGCACAAAAATGACTATATTTCGAGAGACGATCAACCACAACCAAGATCACTGTCTTGCCACCGGATTTAGGAAGCCCTTCAATGAAATCCATAGAAATATCAGTCCAAATCCGTGTAGGGATGGGCAATGGTTCGAGCAAGCCAGGAAGGAGGGTCGTTTCACCCTTGTGGCGTTGGCAAGTATCACATTCAGCCACCATCTGTTGAATCGTCTGTTTCATTCCTTTCCAAAAGAAGTTTCTCCTTGCTCGCTCATAAGTTTTGAGGAAGCCTGAGTGCCCTGCTGAAGGAGAAGCATGGAGTTCATAAAAAATAGCCTGATGTAGAGCTGGGTTCTGAGGAAGCACTAGCCGACCCTTGTATCGAAGAGAAGCACCATCCCAAGAGTAATGTGGTATAGCAGAAGGATTATTGGCTAGCTGGTGAATGATTTGAGATAAAGAAGAGTCACTGTCATAGCCCTGCTGAACAGACGCTAACCAATTGGGAATGGGCTTAGAAATAGCGGAAAGGGAAGCTTGATTATCAAATGTGCGAGAAAGAGCATCTGCCACAATATTCTCCTTACCCTTCTTGTAGGTGATCTCATAATCATACCCCATGAGTTTGCTGACCCATTTCTGTTGTGTAGGAGAGGATACCCGTTGTTCCAGGAAGTATTTCAAACTTTGGTGATCGGTTCTGATGCAAAAATGACTCCCTAAGAGGTATGGCCGCCACTTCTGTACAGCATGCAAAATAGCCATCATTTCTTTTTCATAAGTAGAGAGGGCTAGATTCTTACCAGAGAGGGCTTTGCTAGTGAACGCAATAGGATGGTCATCTTGCAGGAGAACAGCACCCAATCCATTGCCGCAAGCATCACTCTCAATAGTGAAGGGTTTGGAAAAATCTGGCATCGCGAGAACAGGTGTACTGCACATAGCCTGTTTCAGTTGTTCAAATGCAGTCTCAGCAACAGGGGTCCAGGAGAAGGCATCCTTTTTTAACAGAGCTGTCAATGGTGCTGCAATTTTCCCGTAATCTTTGACAAACTTGCGGTAGTAGCCAGTCAACCCCAAAAAACCCCGAAGGCTCTTGAGAGTTTTAGGATGTGGCCAAGTTTTCATGGCATCTATTTTTGTAGGATCCACCCGCACTCCATGGTGTGCAACAATATGCCCGAGATACTCCACTTCCTCCTGGCCAAACACACATTTAGATAGTTTTGCACAGAGTTGATGATCAGAGAGAAGTTGCAAGACAAGCTCCAGATGATGGAGATGCTCAGCCCAAGTTTTGCTATATATGAGGATATCATCAAAGAAGACCAGAATGAATTTCCGGAGGTATGGTCGAAATATGTTATTCATCACTGCCTGAAATGTTGAAGGAGCATTCGTGAGGCCAAAGGGCATGACTAAAAATTCATAGTGACCATCATGTGTGCGGAAGGCAGTTTTAGGTATATCCTCCTCATTAACCCGAATTTGATGATACCCAGAACGAAGATCTAACTTGGAGAAAAAATGAGCCCCATGAAGTTCATCAAGAAGTTCATCAACAACTGGAATGGGAAACTTGTCCTTTATAGTGAGATGATTAAGTGCTCGGAAATCAATGCAGAGTCGCCATGACCCATCTTTTTTGCGAACAAGCAGAACTGGAGAAGAAAAGGAACTGGTACTAGGGCGAATAATACCTTGCTTCAGTAAGTCACGGACAAGTATCTCGATTTCGGTCTTCTGATGAAATGGGTAGCGGTAGGGCCTGATGTTGGGCGGAACACTGCCAGGAAGGAGCTGAATACGGTGGTCCTCTGGACGAGAAGGAGGTAATCCCACAGGTTCAGCAAATATACCAGAATACTTGTCCAAAATGTGTTGGAGATCGGCAGGAGTGCTAGAGACTGCTGATGGCTGCATCTGAATGGAATGGAGCTGAGCGATGACACCATGTGAATTCTTCTTAAGAAGTTTTTCCATACGGTGTGAACTGATGATGCTGAGAGACCCTGGTTGTAAGCCTTTCAAAGTGTGTTGGTGCCCCTCGGCTGAAAACTGCATCCAAAGTTCAGCAAAATCCCAGAGAATGGGGCCAAGAGTGCGTAACCATTGGGCACCCAAAACCACATCACAGCCACCTAAGGGTAAGGAAAACATGTCAGAGCGCATGTTATAATCTCCAATAGAGAGATGCACATTGCGACATTTCCCTTTACAAGGTAAAGTGCCCCCATTGGCAATCATGACTTCAAAGCTAGAGCAGGGATGGATAAAGCAATCAGCCTGTTTGGCTATTCGTGGATCAATGAAGTTATGAGTGCTACCAGAATCAATGAGTATAGTAAGAGGGATCTTCTTGAAAAAACCCTGGACCCGCATGGTTTGTGGAGCATGGACAGATATCTCTGGTGGAGCTTCTGGGGAAGGAGGTTCAGGCTGGTGAGGCTCAACCTCAGCATCCACTGTTTCCTGAGCATCTACATATTCTTCCAGTTCCGGTGGAGAATCCACATCCAAGAGATAGAGCTTTTGCTGAACACATCTATGGCCCCGAGACCATTTCTCATCACAATTATAACAAAGCCCTTTGTCTCGCCTAACTCGCATCTCTGTTTCAGACAAGTGCTTGATCGGAGTAGTTCTGGGAGCTGGTATGACTGGAGGGTTGTGAGAACCTGTATTTCTGAATGGAACAAAATTAGATCTGGAGCGTTGTAGAGCACTAATCTTGTCTTCCGCTAACTTAGCCAACCCAAGGGCTTCCATCATTGTAGTAGGTCGAAACATTTTGACTTCTGAGCGAAGTGCATCCTTCAGACCACTGACAAAACAACTACGGAAGAATTCATCAGACAAGCCCTCTGTGTGATTAGCTAATTTTTCAAACTCTGTCTGGTATTCTCTTACAGTGCCTGTTTGACGCAGTTTAGTGAGTGCTCCTGTGAAATCATCAAAGGAACTAGGGCCAAAGCGCTCCAAAATGAGGGTGCACAATTCGCTCCACGTTGGGCCTACATTAGCCTTGATGTACCAACGGAACCATTGAAGAGCTTCATGTTCCAAATGAAAAGATGCAAGGGAGACTTTGTGGTTATCCAAAGTATTATGCAAGCTGAAATACTGCTCTGCCCTATAGATCCATCCAGTCGGATCAGAACCATCGAAGCGTGGAAAATCAAGCTTTGGTCCACGGAAATTGCCAGAAGAGGACCCAGTATCTCCTGAATGGTTTCGGCTCATGGCTGACTGCTGAAAGTTAAGACCCAGAATTTTGTCATCCAGATCTTGAAGTCTGGTTTTGAGGGATGCAATTTCCTCTTCCATGATTTTTGCTCCTGTACGCGTAACAACCATAAAACAAGGTTTTTTTTTTTTTTTTTTTTTTTTTTTTTTTTGAAATGGGTAGAAGATGAGAAACAAAAACTTTTTTAGTTACGGCAAACTTGGATTTGGGTAAAACTCATATAGGAAATGGGTGTTCGACGGGTGGTGGGAGACTATCTGGGGACAAGGGAAAAAGAAAAATGAGGGTTTCAAGGGTAGGGAGGCGAAATGAGGCGAACAGTCCAAGAGGGATAAGGGAGCAAAATGAGGAATTGAATCTTGTGGCTCAGTTTGGTGGCGATTGGATGAGAGGTGAAAAAGATAGGGCAAACCCTAAAATTAGATAAATGAGGGATTTAGGGCTTTGATATGTAAAATTTGGGGTTGGGTCGCCAAGGAAGGAAGTATGCGAAATGATATTGCAGACGTTCTGCGGAAGTATGAGCAGAAACAGAAAGCAAACAAGGAAGCTATGACTAAAAAACAGTCGACTTAGAAAAATTCACTCACAGACAGAACAACTGAAAAGAGTTATTGCAATAACAAGAGATATTAGAAGTGAGAGGAACCTGAAGGCCACGACAGAAAAAAATTTGATGTAATTTCCACCCAGCGAGCCCAAGAGAGTGCTCTGATACCAGATGAGAAGAACCTCCTTATAGCAATATCGTGAGAATGCTCGAAATAACAGAATACAATGTGATAGCAGAACTCAGAATAAATCTACTGATCGCAGGCCACTTCGAGGGGGTAACCTCCTTTGAGCAAGCTCAATACATAAAATTTGTCCGTGCCCATCAAGGGCCTCAACCTATTCTTATATACTGGGTACGATCTAGAAAAGTAATACTACCTATGCATGTGGGATAATAAAATAAACTCACGGGACGACTTACAAAGCATATGCGTCCAACAACTCTACTCTAACAAAATAAACAGAAGGAACACACAGGTTCCTAACAGACCAGGACATCACACCGGAGCATCATAGTGGGACCAGGTAGCAGACAGGCTCAAATTTCAAACAGGCTCGTTTCCAAAGGAAAAACAATGGCTGGGCCCAACCCACAACAAGATAGGGGTAGGCTTTTAAGCCAGGGTTTCCAGGTGCACTTTCTGACTTTTTGTTTTGTTTTATATATTTGCTCTTGTTAGTTTTGTTTCATCCTTCTTTCCTTTGATCAATGGAAAAACAAATTGTGGATACACAAACAATGGAAAAACAAATGGGGGATATGCAAGCATTGGGAAAACAAACCATATCATTGGTAAAAAATGGTCAAGAAATTCTGGTGCACTTTGAAACTAACCATTTAGGTCAAGTCAAAATGGCATCACTTGGCAAGACAGGGAAATATATTTGGGTCAATGTTAAACAGTTCAAGGGCATTTTAAAACGTAGACTTTCTCACTTGAAAGGGTCACATGAAAAGTAGAAACACAGGTAGAGATTGCATAAACTAGAGAAGAAACAAAAAGATGTTGTCAAAATGTACCCCCCTCCACACTTAGATCTTGACAGTCATTTGCGTGGTAGCAGCAACTTTGTTGATTCTGTCACTTATAGCCCTACCTCCACACCTCTCGCATGGTGCCCAGATCTTTATGTGCAAGAACAATTGAGGGCCAAGAGGAGGTTGGAACTCCTAGAGGCTAAGGAACAAGAAAGTTATCGTAATATGCAGGTGTTAATTGCATCAAATAAAACTCTTGCAGATAATAACAACATTTTAAAAGCTCAAATCTCAACGCTGCAAGAAACACTTTTAGCAGGGAAGCTTGAATGGCAGAACATGAAGGATGAATGGAAAAATCTGAATGCTACATTGGAAACAAGCAAGGTCACAACAAATATCAAGTCATCTCATTATAAGGAGAGACCAATTTTTCACACTAATTCGTTGAGAAAGGCAGGGGTTGAAGAGGAGAGGAGAAGTTTTTCAGAAGTCACCAAAACTTGGGACAAAAATAGCAAACACCTTGATATGGCAAGAGAAGAGGCAAAGATTCGTGTGAACACACAAGATGAAGAGGTCAAGGAAAGGCAGCACAGGGCATCCAATATAATTATCAAAGAGATAAAAGATTATGGGGAAGGCGAACACACCCTCGACTTAATGAGGGATTTCCTACAAGATGTGTTTTTGTGGCAAGGAAAAATCTGTCAAGCTTGGAGGTTTGGCAAACCACAAGCTGAGAGAAATAGGCCAATCAAGGTAGTCATGCCCAGCATTAGCAACAAACAAAATTTACTTAACAAAAAACAACTCTTGAGGGGTTCTCGCTTTGTTATAAAGGAGGATTTAACCATGAGACAACAAGTAGAAAGAAGAATGGAAATGGAAAAAATCAGAACAGCTAGAAATGAAGGCAAAAGAGCTTGGATGTTCAAGGGAAAAGCAATTATTGCTCATTTTGGCTACCGCTCCAATGAAGGGCAGCAAGAAGGCAACAAAGGTGTGACAGCAAACACATTAGCATGCAGCAATACAACAAGATCAACAATCACGCTTAGCAATAATAACTCAACTTTGAGTCTTTCACATCAAAACAAATAGCAATTGAACTTAACCCAGGCGTCCTTAAGTTTAGTTTGTTGGAATTGCAGAGGTTATCCATGGAGATGTGGGCCTGGGTTAGGACCTATTGCGGAAGGCAAAGAAATTATTTGTCTCATAGAGACACATGAGCATGAGGGATGTAAGACCCCATTGTTTGAAGGCTACTGGAAGATGGCTGTGTGGAATGAGGTAGTGGGAAATGGTAAAGGTTATGGAGGTATAATGGTTCTAGTAAAAGAAAGGGAAGGTCGTGCCATTCAGTTGGAAAATACTGATTCTAATAAACAATTCATATGGCTCAAAATTGTGGAAAATAACACTCTTATTAGGATTGCAGCCTATTACTTTGCTCCACAAGTATCTCAAACTTATAAAAAGTGTGGCTTAGATCACAATGACCCCTATGCTGCGTTAAAGAAAGATGTTCCTATTTTTTCGCAACATGGGGATGTTCTTCTTGTTGGAGATTTCAATGCTAGGACAGCAAATTGGCAAGCAAGTATTTTTAGTTCCAAAGTAAATGATAACCCTATTTGGCTCACAGAAGAAAGAAATCATCAATGGGAAAGAATATCCGAAGATGCTAAAGCCTGCAATCATTTTGGGGAAGAATTGATCACTCTATGTGGCACATTTGATCTCATAATTTGCAATGGTTTGGCTAGATGGGCTAAGTCAGGCACTTTCACTTGCAACACATACAACGGAGCAAGTGTGGTAGATTATGTAATTTGTTTGCAGAATTTGTATGAAAATATTGAAGAAGTTGCAATTGGAGAACACATTTGGGATCTCAAATCAGATCATAGACCGCTGTATGTAAATTAGTATTGGGCACAGGATAGGTAGATTGGAGCAAAAACCCAAGGCCCTCAATAACCCCTTTCTCAGGGCAGAATTTTGTTAACTTCAGAAAACAGTAACACTTTCAGAACTACTCTTGAGGAACTTTGTATGGGACACCCTATGTATAAACATGGTGTTAATAGTTATGATTTATCAAATTTGATTCATGAGGCTCTTTCAAAATGCAAGAGAGCAAAAAATAGAAAATCTGAAACTAATTGTTTTCTAGCCAATGCTTGGTTTGATAAGGAATGCAAGAGGGCTAGAAGAAACCTAAGGGAGTCAAATAAAACTAACCTTGACATTAAGGCCTACAAACAGATCTTAAAAAAGAAAAAAATAGATTTTATGTTCACAAGGAGAGAGGAGTTAATTTTCTTGGGCAGAAATAACCCCAAACATTTTTGGAAAGAACTCCAACCAAGGAGAAAACAAAGTGAAAATAATAATATTACTGCCACCCAATGGTTTGAATATGCTAAGAAACTTTATGAACAAAAGGGTGGAGTGGGACAGCCACCTTTGGTCAATGATGATACAAATCTTTTCACTCTGCAAGAGATAGAGGCAGGGATTAAGAAGTTAGGTGGAGGTAAAGCAAAAGACCTTGTTGCGCTCCAAGCAGAATATCTAAAGTGGGGTATGAAAGCTCTTGCACTGCACATCACTGAAATTTTCAACAAAATTTGCCAAGAAGGGTTTTTGAAAGATTGGACAATCAGCCTTGCAATACCACTTCTTAAGAGTGGTGATGTTAACAATCCCTCCAACTATAGGACTATAATGATCAATCCCCTCTTTGCTAAACTTTTTGGCAGCATGATAGAAACTAGGATCAGCAAATGGGTAGAAGAAAATCATAAACATGCTAAAGGGCAAGCTAGTTTTAGGCCAAAGCACTCGACAGTGGATCACTGTGTCACTTTGAGACACATTATTGAAAAAGAATGGGAGAAAAAGGAAGAGGTATTTTGTTGCTTTGTCGACTTTAAAAAGGCTTTTGACACCATCCTGAGAGACAAGCTTTGGTTTAGGATGGAAGAATTGGGGATTCCTATGCATCTCAGAGTTGCTGTTCAGAGGATGTACGAAGAGGTGAAAGTTAAAATTAGAACTTCAGATGGCATTTCAGAATGTTTTAGGAGCAATATCGAGGTCAAATAGGGCTACCCTTTATCTCCTACTTTGTTTGGTTTATATATTGACAAACTAGAAGAGTGGTTAAACATGCAAAAGGGTGAAGGCATTCAACTAGGTGAATTTGTTATAAAGCTGCTCCTATATGCGGACGATCTCATTTTAATTGCCAAATTTGCCTATGGTTTGCAAGATCATCTATCTTCTCTTGAGCGCTTTTGCGGAATGGTGGGGATGCAGGTCAATATCAACAAGACTAAGGTTATGATTTTCTCTAATAATAAAAAACAACACCAACATGAATTTTATTACAATAGAAGTGTTCTTGAAGAAGTTGTGGAGTATAAATACCTTGGCATCGATTTCAACAAAAAACTAAGCTAGTCTAGCTATAGGTATAAAAGGATATTAGGTGGGTGGAAGGCTTTTTATGCTCTTCAGAATAGGTGCCGTGAAGCAGAGTTGTGGGATTGGAAAACTATTCAAACCTTGTTCGGTCTTCTTGTGCTACTAGTTGTTCTTTACGGGTGTGAATTATGGGCCAGCAACACTACTATAGCACAATGGAAACAAATCGAAGGAATCCAAAAGCGCTTGATCACAAGCAAGTTTAAAATCAAAAGCACTATTCCATATGATATCATGCTAAGTGAAATGGGGGCTGCTCCTATTGAGGCACTTGCTATGGTTTGCCTTCTAAGTTATCTAAAAAGAATCGAAAAAATGGAAGAGGATAGATGGCCTAAAGTGGTCTTTAGTGACACACTATGTCAGCAAAATAGGACATGGATGCAACAAAACATCAAATGGATGAGTAAATGGAATATTCAATTCAATATATGCCCCACAAATAATAAAGAAATAAAGGTCTTTGTCATGGAGAAATTCTACAAGAGAAATTGGAGAAGCGAGATCAGAAGGAAGAAATTATATTATATAAATGAGTTCAACCCCGCTTGTGATCAACTCCAAAAAGCATACATAGGAGCCAACATTTCTTGGAGGGCTAAAATTCTTATTGCTCAGCTGAGAACCAACTCTCACCAACTTCATTGTGAGACCAGACGTTGGAAGAGGCCAAAGGAGGCTTGGGAAGAAAGAATTTGCAGATTCTGCAATTCTGGGAAAGTGGAAACTGAACAACACTTTATTTTAGAATGTGAAGCCTACAAGAGTAGTAGAGATAAATTTGCGGACACTATATGTGACAGTTCTTGGCATAAGCTACTCAACGAAGAGTACATTGAGCAATTGGGTGGACTCATCATCATCCTACACAAGCAACGAATATTGTTACTTAAGTCTGCTTGAGTTGTCTTGTTGTCCCATAGGCTATTTTTAGCCTTGTGGACATTAAATTTTTATCTATCTATCTATCTATATGGATAATATATGCATAGTAAGGCACTGCTGCTATTATGTATAGGCTCTAGGCACTAATTTGCCTCTTTTTTGTTTGGAAGTGAAAGTTGTGTGTATTGTTTTTGATGTTTATTCTATTGTTTCTGATGTTTATTCTATGTAATTTTCATATGCTATATTAGGAAGTTTTCTTTAAATGCCAACTAGTTTGATAAGGTTGGAAATTCGTGTCTGATGACATTTTGATCAGTTTTAATATATGGCATGATTGTCCATTTTCATCAGAATGTTTCCGTGAAAAATATATCTTTTAACTTCATTATTGATTACCAACAATCAAGGGTGCTATGAGAAAAAGAACTTACAAAATGTATTTCATAGCTTTTAAAGCATCAATTTGTTCATGTGAGTGCAGATTGTTTGTGTTTTGTACTAATGTTATGAAAAAAGTAATTTAGAATGTTAAAAATATATATAAATTAAAATTTTAATTTAAATATTAAATTATACATTTTATTTATTTTAAGAAAAATGGTAAATACATATGAAATATCACACTCTTGGTGATGGAAAACGCAATGGGATCAGGTACTTGCTCCAATGAAGCAAATCATTTGAGCAAATCGGTGAGTTTTTTTAATCTTCATGAAATATCCCAAGATGGAAGGAGGCTCAAGCAATAAATCTTATACAGAAAAAGAGACTATTAAATTTTTGCCGTCCATAGTGGTTACCTGAAACAGTAAATGATATTAGAACAAATTTTGACAAGTTTTATCTTCATCAAATCTCTTGAGAATGAAAGAATTGTTTCCACAGTCGGCTGGATGAATAAATTTGATATAACCAGTCCAAAGAGAGGGCGAAGGCATTCACTTTCCACTCTATAAATTGGATTCGAAGTGAACAAAAAAATTATGTTGAGGACATGGCTCGAAGAAAGAAAAATGGAAAAGAAATTGATGTCGTGTTGATACTAGGATTTATGGGAATGGATTGCAAGTCATGAATAGGAATTTGGATTGTCTTGTGCTAGCAAAGGAAAATATCTGGAAATGTCTCACGCAGTCTGCTGAAACTCTGCTTTACGGTCCCCATCTCCCGGCCAGGGTTTGAGTGTCCCAGGATATGGACATCGAGATGTTTTCTTAGATCCACGTGAATTAGTGTTCCATTTATTATGTTAAAAACATCTATATTTAAAGCAGAGTGCAATCTGAAAAAGAGAACAAGAGCACCCTATCATTACCTGCTCCCAGAGAAGATACAAACATACAGACAAAATATTAATAAATAGTTTAACGGTTTGGGTGGTGATGCTTATTGCAGGGTTTATTCTAGCTTCCTGCACAATATTAGAGAGAATGACACAACACACACATTCATTGTTTGGTCCTGAGCTTCTTGCTAGAATCACAACATCCAGCTAAACTAGGGGTAGTTCGGTCTTATGTTTCCTGAGCACAGGATGCCACTACTAAGGCTATTTTCTCCACATGGATATTTCTACATTCTCCATCTCTCGTACACAACCACTATCAGACCTGCCAAAACGAAAAAGAACAAAGACTTTTGAAGGGCCATTACACGGGGAGCATAAATAATTGATGTATTATGTATATAAACCCCATTTTAAGGGATGAGCAGCAGTTGTAAATATATAATCTAAGGAATGTCATTCACTATACATACTAGGAAAATATTTCTCTCCATTAAGAAAAATCAATAAGAATGCCACCATGCTACATCACTTGCGGCCACCTTCTGCAGTCACTAAATAGAAATTGAAAATAAGTTCAACATTTATTCAACCAATCATATCCCAATAGTTATTGCCTAAAGTGCCCAATAAAATTATAATTTTTTTAATTTATCACGATGTCATTGACAAATTTAAAATTTCTAATGGTTTTAAATAGCATGTGGATTGATTTCAATATATGTAGAATTCATAGTCTGTCACACATTAAACTTGAGCAATATTAAATTTATGTACTTAGACAGATGATTTATGCACCTCAATTTTGTGCATAATGCTTTAGAGCTTGTCATGGCCTTGAGTACTTATAAAGGAAATGATCCGGACAAGGTGATCATAACAAAAGTTTTGTTGCACCTCAATTATGTGCATAATGCTTTAGAGCTTGTCATGGCCTTGAGTACTTATAAAGGAAATGATCCAGACAAGGTGATCATAACAAAAGTTTTGTTGTAGAAGTACTGCTATTGAGAGTACAAGGTAGCAGTTGGGGAATCCATTGGATTTGTATTTTGTAGTGTCCAAATAATTTTTGAAATCATTACTATCTTTTAGTGAGTATAAGGTAGTTTTTAAAAATAGATTAGTGAAAGAAGTGAGTCTCTATGGATTATAAATAATTTTGGACAGAACTCATTCAATTGAAGAAGCATTCAGATAAGGTTGTGCTCAATATTGTTCAGTGCTCTATCCATTTGATAATTAATCAATGTTTTTGATAACTAATCAATGTTTTGTCGAAGCTGGTGCAATTATGATTTCTAAATAATATTCTATATGTTTATATATATCTTGACTCCAAGTAGTAGTTAATATAAAGTGCATCCTCTTACATGTGTGAGTGATTTTTTTTGTATAATGGACTTACATCATCTATCTTTGACTTCTTAGAGCATTTTACTAAGAATGAAAATAATTGTTCAACCTACTTTAACCACAAAGCTAGACACTCAACATTGAATTATAATGAGCCAAATTGCACATTCTAGCTTAGCTTCAGTAATGCATCATTCCAAATTTAGCCAATTTAAAAAGTGTATCCACCATTCTAAATATGCACAACAAATAACAATTAAGACATTCTAAGAATTGATTCAATTTCTTATCTTTATAGGCCTAGCCTAGGAGGATTTACATACCTAAATTTAATATCAGTCTACCTTTGCTACAATTTGTTCTCATCTATTTAATTTACTTATACTTAAGCATGCATTTTGTTTTCTTAAGGCCGGACTCTAGCTCTACTCAACTCTTCTTTACTTATGGTTTTGCATTTCTTTTGTTTAAGTCCCATGGAGCACTATATTTTACAATAATTTTCCTATACAAAGAATTATGTTTTGTCATGTAAAGGTGGTTGACTTATACTCATCTTTTCCTTAAGAAATATCCTAGGTAAAGATTTTTCTTAATTCATGGTAGCCATTTTTTTCAATAATTTAAATCCTCAAGCTATAGTTTCACCACACAAAAATGTGATTGTAGAACTACAAATGAATGGATTTGTTATTGTAAGTAAATAGCAAAAAAAAATGTAGCAGATAGACAACTTCTTAAATAATATGTCCAAATAGGGAAATATGAGTGAAATTGAATTAGATTAAGGTTTGAAACATAATAGGTCAATGTTGACACAGTAAAAAATACCAAAAGGCCAACAAAGAAAAAAGTATAAAAACCAATACTGAAGGGAAGGAAAAAATGATTGGGAAACTTTAAACAAATCTAAAGGTAAGAAACATAAAAAAAAGAATCTAGCTATTTTCTTTTTTTAATTTATTTTCACTTGATGTCATTTAAAAAAAATAGTTCTTGGATTTTTAAATTAATATTGTGTTAGTTTAATTATCTTTAACTAACAATTTCAATAATATTAATCAATTGCTTTCATCTCATGTCATTCAAATGATGGAAAAGAAGTTGTTAGTTAAAATTTACACTAATATGGGAACTATTCCTTGTTTTAATGTCCCTAGTCCAATGCTATGATATTTTTAACTTTTTCTCTTTAAATTCCACTGCAAAGCCTTCATTTTATAGATCTTATATTGTAATATCTCTTCTTTGCACCCACAATATCTTTAGTTCCAAGACACTTTGTCAAACAATACTTAGAAAAAAAGGTATTTTCTTAAATTAACCTTATTCTTCCTATAGTTTACTTATCACATGATTCTCCACTCTTTTTTACTAATCCAAACTTATTTTTTATTTTTCCTTTACTTCCCAAGGTTTTACTATTCAAAACATATTGTCAAAAAAATTTCAATATATCAAACCAATGCAACTAACACTGTAGATTTATATATCACATCCTTTTGTCCTAATAAACAAATTGCATCATTTCTAGACTTCCCACTTTTAGCTTCAATATCATTTCAAGTTAGTGATTATAACCATATTTATCCCTTAGTTCTATTTGGCACATATGTTCTCTACTTGCCTCTTAATAGTTAGCCTCTTCTCACATTAGAATCTATGATGATAAAATATTTCAAATGCTTGAATTATATTATGACGATAAATATTTAACCAGATCACTGATAAGACTTAATATAAAATTCTCTTGTAATTATTTTGTATGCTCTTTTTCTAATTTCTATGTGTCTTAATCTATATTTGTAGACATGAGTTCTTTTGATTCTAATATTTCTCTGATTTATATTAATCTTGGAGTGTACCAAGTAAGATTTTTTCTTCACCCAAATATGTTTTAGTTTGATCATAATAATTCCCAAATATTTCTCATTGATATCTAATATTAAATCTCTGCTATGAACTTTCTCCCTCTAACCACATGTATTTCTTAACACCCCACTAGGGAACCCAAGAGAAATAAACCTAACATGTTACAATGTTTGGTAAACTATTATTTTTATAATAAGTTTAAACAACATGAAAGGAATAATAATGCGGAAGCAATATATACATACACATCAAGTACACATAAGAAAATTACAAATGCAGTTTCCATTATTCAAAGGTTTCTTCACATTTAGTCACATTAAAAAGTTTGAATTAATTAGTTTAAGTATCAAGTATAAAGTCTTTTGATCATAATCAAATAACAAATACATTATCACATAAGAAAATGCATAAGTAAAACTAATAATATGAAAGTACATCTAATGAATAACATCTACTGCACATATGATAGGGTATGTGAAAATAGATACAAGTACATCAATATACCATACAATATCCCGTAGGATCTCAAAACACATGATACATAGATATAAAAGTCTCCAAGATAAGAATAAGAATGACAATGGTACCATTGTATCAACAAGCATCCAACAACTAGCAATTTAAGGGGGACCCAAATGGTAAGAAGACACTATGTCCTGACTGTGTGGTCACCTAGTCAAGCTCCCACTACCACTGTGCAAGAGAGATAATGTACAATCCACACACATTAAAAAAAAAAATCATAAAAAAATCTTAGGTAAGGAATCTTGATAGCCAAATCTACTTCAAGTGTAACATAAACTATTGATAAATAAAAGATAACCAAAGTCAAAAAGTCATTCATCCAAACCAACATCACATACTGAAATCAACAAATGATACCAAGTATAAATCAAATATCAAAACCAAAAGATAAAACCACCTCCAAAGAAATGTCAAACAATAACCAACAAATAACAATTGTTGTCAATAAAAGTAAAACACCAATCACTAACTCCAACAATAAAAATACCACCAATGAATAATTGATCATTCAAATTAATAAAATTCAACTGTCAATAATAAAAGATATCCAATCAATTAGTAAAAAATAAAAATAAATACACCATCAAAGGTAATATCCAACAAGTACACCACTAGAGGTAAATATTTAAAAAAAAATCATAAAGGAGACTCAGGCTACATACTATGGAGTGTCATCACATGAGCCAACTCTAAGGTTATCCTAGTAGTTTTTCAAGACCTTGGCCCCCTAGTGACTCTATGTAGATCTAGAATACCCTCTCATGAAGACAAGGAGACTAGTCATATCTCTCAAGGTATCATCCTATTCTCATCCTTAGTCTATACAAGATCTCAAGGCATGGACAAGGAAAAATCTCTAACTTATCTTCATAATTTATCTTGAGGTATGAGGAAGGAAATTATTTTAATTACTATGTTATCACTTGTTACACAACTTAATAAGTTAGCCTGGCAGCCACTTTGGGCCCTGACCCCCATTGCAAGCCACTCCCATATACATGCACCTAGACTACCTTCATAAAACTCACAAATAATAATTGTGTCTCATACCAAAAAATTAGTATTGACCGAATTCAGTTCTTAATAGGAAACAAAAAAATTACATTAGTTTTTAGAACCCAAATTCTCATAAATGTTCAATAGCATAAAGCTCATAAGCCATAAATCTCAATTAAAATCACAAAGTTCATCATGACATCCAATCAAATAATCATAAAAGAAATCTCAAAAAATTGCCTCTAGTTTACATCCTAACTTGGCCAACTAAACACCACATAAAGAAAGATCATCATAAAAATAAATATCACAAGACTATAAATAGAATATTAGAAAATCATTGTTTTCAGCCACATGATTTAATTCCATCAATTTCACTTGTTTAGTTTGCATCATGAGGATATGTTTAGAAAGAAAGTGAGAATATACATGTTAGTATAAATTGTTATGCTAATATACTTATTTAAATAAATTAGTGTTTAAATGTCAAAACTCTTTGAGCATGTAAAGTATTATGTAGCATTATCATGTTTTTTATTTAAATAATCTTAAATCACAAATGATTTATTTAATAAGTGTTTAAAATGCAAAACTCTTTGTGCATGTAAACTATTATGTAACATTATCATGTTTTTAATCTTAAATCATAAATGATTTAATTAATAACATAAGTGTATATTATTAGATTAAAAATTAATATCAATTTCATTTCTAAAATATTAATTTGACTTATATTTAAGTCCAATATTAATATTTACTTTTCCTTTAATTCACGATGCAACTAGAAATAGCTCAAACTGGAAATTATAATTATAATTAAGTTATTTACAATTCCTCTCATAATATTAAATATTCATAACTAGAAGATTATGTAATGAACTCCTCTATAACTAAACCTAAAATTCTTTAATACTAGCATCTACTTTATAACTAAATGACTAGTATTTATTTAATTTTTGAAATTAATAAATAATAGTAATTTTTATTTTTAATTTTCAGAATTAATAAATAATTCTAAACAATTTTATTATATATATATATATACTTTTTAAAATAATAAATCTGAAAATTATAATTTTGAAATTAATAAATAATCATTAAAATAGGTTTTATTATTATTAAATATTACAATAAATCTAAAAATTGAATTATATTTTTATAAAATAAAAATAAAAAGGAATTATGAAAAATTGAAGTGCTACTATTCATCATTGAAGAGCACATTTGCAAGTCGGAAGAGCTTTGCAGTGAGCTGATGTGGGAAATTGGGTGGTGACAGAGGGTTTGAATCATATGGTGATTGAGAGATTTCAGGGTTTCAAGTGCAGTCAAGTGAAGCAATTTTCCAAGAAGGCAACTTCTCAGATCTAGGGTTTTGTACAAAGGCGACTCCATAGACTTCATCGTCCACACAAGTTAGATCATAGTTGGGCTGAGCTTCAACCTTAGGGACATAATATTTGGTAGAGAAAAATGTGAAATGTTGAAGTATAGACAAGGGATGTCAATTTTTTGAGTGGATGTCTCAATGAAATGACATAATTGTAGGTGATCTTTTGTGATATACACAGAATATTTGGTAGAAGCAAATGTGATTTATGTTGAAGTTGTTGAGATAATGGGTGCTCCACATATTGCATAATATTTTTATGTTATTATATTATATTATATTTTATTATATAATATTGCACCTAGATGGATGTGCAACATGTAAAAATTTCCATGGGATATACTTGATGAGTTGTACTGTAACATTGTGATAATATTTCATGTAATTATTTAATATTGAGAAAAAGACATAAAATTCCAATATTAAATGTGGGGTCAATGGGTTAGGTAGCACATGGTTTATATAATACCACTTGGTGGTTTTGTGGGGCTTGTTACTAAATAAGCAACCACAAGGATAGTTGTTGTGTGAGAAGATAGAAGGGCAAAAGGGCAAGAGTTGAGTGGGACAAGGCTTGACAAGTTAGCTAAGGGAGCATTTGTGAAGGTTGGAAGAAGAGCATGGGATGTGTGGATTTATGCTTATTCACATGGATTGCTTGGTTGTGGCTATTGCATTGAAGGCTTCCATGGTTGTATTGCAATGGTGTTTTTGCTAAATAATACATGGTGATGGATGCTTTTGGAGGCTAAGTTTTTACCTCAATGAGGGTTTCCCAAAGTATATCTTGTGTCACAATTTTTGAAGGTCTGTTGTCTATTCTCTTGCATGTGGATTTCAATTGCCTATTTATTTTAGATCTATTATGGGTTATGTGGAAATAGTTATATTCTTTGTTGTAGGTTTCCTTACAAGTGGTGTCAGAGATATGATTTTATTATTGTAACCCTAGATTGAATATATGGGAATGCATGAGAGGATAAAATAAAGGACAATATATGTGAGTTATTTATTACTGATCTGAGGGTTTTAGGTTTTCTGTTATAATGGGATATTGGTAGATTTTTAGGCATGTGAAATTATTGGTCAAAAGGATTTTTGGGATGTTTCATTTAAATGAGGGTTTTAGGGGGAGCTTGCCGAAATGACCTCCTAGATAAAAATAGACCTCACCATTGGATCTGAGTCAATGTTTCCATAAATTATGATATATAATATGCCCTAGTTTGGCCATGTTCAAAGAAAATGAAAGAGTATTTTAGTTTTAGCACATGATGGCCCTTAAAATTAATCCCGTCAAAATTTTCATCATAAAAAAAAAAAAAAACAATCGCATTGAAAATGGTTAAAAGTCTATCTTAGTAAAACAACCATAAATTTCTCTCAGAATATCGAATTTCAGACTTCTTATAGGTGTTGGAAAGCTAATCTAGAGTATTACAACTACGTGTAGGTTTGGTTCTATGATTTTGAAATTTTGTCAAGTTTTAAGAACCTAAAAGTTAGATGCTATTTATTTTGAGCACAAATCACGGCATAACTTGGGCATACAGAGCCAAATTTTTGACTTCGAGTAGTCAACATAAAGCTCTTGGTGAGCTCTACACATGGGTTTAGATTTGGTGCAGGTTTGACATGGTTTATTTGGTGATATA
Organism: Cupressus sempervirens; assembly: GCA_028749045.1. NCBI lineage: Eukaryota > Viridiplantae > Streptophyta > Pinopsida > Cupressales > Cupressaceae > Cupressus > Cupressus sempervirens. The sequence continues at coordinate 226,631,143 of CM053787.1, read as the reverse complement.
TTAATCTAAATTGTTTATGGTATATATTGACTATGGTAGCATTGTGAGCTTATGACATTGTATATTTTGGAGATTTGGATTTGATGTCATTGTATACTCAGTTCATATTTCAAATTGGTCTCATGATGATATGGTTATCAATGTTTAGTTTGGATATGTATGATGATGTGTTGGTTCTACAAGTTGTGCAGTGTTGTAAGTGGTCTATACTTATAGGTTACATTTATAGCTTGGTTATGGATTGTGTTTGCCCATTGATCTTTCATAATTGATGCATATTCATATTGGTGGTTTGGATTTGGCTTTTCTATGTCCTAAGTCACATGATTTTCTATTTTTTTTTTCATGTAGAAGGGGTGAGATGTTGTTAACAGCTGCAATCATGGTGGAGGATTATGGTTGACTATTTTATGCTGACAAGTTGGACATATTGAGAGTCAGATGCTCGATCCATGGATGTGATCATGGTGCCTTGGATTTTGGCATGACATGGTTGGATTTACAAGTACATCCTTGATGTTTATTAGTTTGGATTTATGATTGGTTATGGTTGTATATTATCTTCTTGATTGAGGATCATGGTATTTGGTTTCTTTTGAGGAGCTCATGATGTGCACTTTGAGTTATTTACTAGTTTGATGCCTTGGTTGATTCTCATGTTTAGATGATGGTTTTCTTTCATCATGATGTTATGGATAGCTTGGATGCATAGTTTAGTGCGAGCTTGTCACATTGATGAGGTGACAGTGCAGGATTAGTTTTTGGTTTGATTTGTATCTTCTTGGGTTTGGAGATCTTAGTTTCACTTGGTACTGACACTTTGGTTGTGTGAGTGTAGACTTGGAGGATCTTCATGTAGGAGATGGATTCTATGATACCATGGGTTACTCAATACCATGGTTGAGTGGGAGTTCTTGGCATTGATATATTTATTGAGTGTTTGCTTATCTTTGAGGTTTGTCTTAGATCCTATTATTGTAGAAGCATCTTTGACATTTTTATGGTACACTTATTATTTTCATGGTTTGTGAAGATCATTAGATCTTGAGGACTCATGGGGTTCTTGGTTATCTTCATGGTATGTGGAGATGGTTTTCTTCATTGTGTGTGGAGATGGAACCTTGCATCTTGTTTATACTTTCATTTGACATGTTATCCTTGGTGTGAGGATGATTTTATTTTTTATGTCATGGTATACTTTTGATACTCATTTAGATTTTTTTGACATGTTATAGTATGTTCATATGGAGCAAGTTGTCTCTTTGGTTGAGATGGTTTAGATCATGTTGTTATGTTTATGTTCTTGAGGCCATGGTTGTAAATTTGACATTGATCTTGGTTTAGTTTCTTGGTATTGAGTACATTGATCATAAGTTGGATAGTTCATGATATTACTATGTTGCATTTGGATTTGGCATGGATTGATTGGTTATAGGTGCTCATGGATACTTAGAGATGGTCATTATGTTGATTTTCTCTTGGATTAGAGATGTGTTTGTTGGGACAGTTGATGGTTTCAATAAAAAGTCTGAGGGGCATTCACCTAATATGAACTTGAGAGGAGATACTTCTTAGTAGAGTCTTGGTTGGAGACTTGGATATCTTGATGAGCATTCTCATTCCCCACTCTTGGTCTATTCGACAGTTTGCTATATGAGAGGTATAGCCTAGTGTTTCTCTCAAGTGCATTATGTTTATGCTTTTCTTTCATAGATATGGATCTTGAGCTATGGTACATGAGTTAGCTCTAGAGGGTTCATTTGATAGATGGTTTAGCATTGATTATCTCCATTTTCATATGTTGTTATGTTGGTCGAGTTTGAGAGATGGTTTTATATTGGGCTTATTCATTGATTTAGGAATGGTTTATGAGTTTGATTTTCTTATGAGAGGTTTACATCCATGATTAGTTATATGGTATGGTTTGGGTGTTGTTGATGCTTCTTGGTTGGGGATTTATGGAGGAGATCATTCTTGCACATTTTACATCAAGAGCTGTATGTAGAAGGACATGATACATGTTATGATTTGCATGGTTTCTCTTTGGTCTTGGTTATCTTCCTAGACATTCAATATTACTTACATTGTATTTGAGATTATGATCACTAGTTTGTGCTCATGTATGTCATGTGAGAGATGACATGGTTATTCATTTATTTCTTTCCTTTGTTAGTTGTGGAGAACTTATGAGACTATTGGAGACTTGTTATGAGAGTTGTTCTTGGAGATTATTGGTTTACGTATTGTGGATGTTCTTGAGACTACATGGATTTATTTCTTTGAGATGTTATGAGAGGATTGGTTATAGATTTGACACTGTCTTGCAGTGGGAGCATTTGGTATATATGTGATAGGTATTGCTCTTGAGGCTTGTGATTGCAAGTTATAGATTAGATATGTTGATGATGTGAGATTCACTTGGTATACCTTTGGAGGTATGGATAGTTGGATGGGTTTGGCACTTCTTGTGAGTGTTATTTCAGCTATGGATATTTTGACAACAATTGATACATGTGATTACCTTTAGATAATGTTTTTGTGCTTGTCATTTGAGTTGGTATAGAATTTTATGATCTTCTAATGTGACAGGTTGGGTGGCTTTCTCTTTGGATGGCTTCTATGTATGTTTGGTGGTAGTGGTATAATAGGAGATGAGATCATTCATTTTTGAGATGTTGGATACTTTGATCTTTTTGTGGGTACCAAGATAGAGCACATAGTGTACTTTGATCCATTATGGTGGTTGTGCTAGGAGGGATTGTTGCCTTGTTCATTTATGTGGCTACAGATTGACCCTATGCAATGTATACAACAAGTGGGAGATTTTTGAGATAATGGGTGTTGCTGTTGGAAAGTCTTAATGGGAAGAGATCTTCTGAGAGGGGTGGTGAATCAGAAGTACCGATCTTTTAACAACTTTTATACCCTTAATAACATATAACTGAAATTTTCATTCATGCAAGTAAACATTAAACAATCATGTGAAACAAACATGTATCATCACATAACACTTTGAGATTTTGGTGACCCAGAAACCCTCCAAGAATAAGAAGGTAAAACTGGGGTGGGGATGATACCCATGAAATTACTATAGCAATTAATTTCAACCATTTCTTATGGTTTTCCCTGTTCAAGGCCTGCCCTGTTAAAGACTTTACACTGTGTCAATAGTGACCTGGTTAAAGGATTTAAAAACACTTTACATGAAGTGTTACCCTGTTAAAGGATTTAATCACCTTTTTAAAGGATCTACAAGATAGCTATTAAGCTAACCTATCAACATAGGGTTCCCTTTCTAATACAATGGCTAAAGAGTATTAGGTATAATAAACCTGATAGCTTACAATCCTTGATTGCTGAATACAAGCACTTGATCTACTTTCCCTGATCTTGATCTCCTGAGATCTTATATTCAATCGTATCCCTTGCTTTGTTCTGATCAACTAAATGTCTAACTGCTGTCCTTTCCACTTAATCTTTTAACACCAAAGCTCTGCAATGACCTTAATAGAAGGCTCTGCTATTCCTTCTTCTCTCCAACTCACTTTCAATGGTGTTAGAACTCCCTTATAAAGATTAGTGGATCATTATGCATCCTTGGATAAAGTTTCCCTGCTCAAAACCTAGAAATTCACCCATTGGCTACATGCAATTCCAATTTTTTGATTGGCTGCATGAGGATCGCATAGGTAAATGAAAGGATTTGATCTTATCTCCTTATCTTGTCATTAATCATGCATAACTTTTTTACATCTTGGCTTGTATTGGCACAAAATCTTATGCTAATCCTGCGTTGCTCGGCTCATAAAGTAATAATGATGCTCAGCACCATTTATTCTAGATTGCTCAACATCTATTGTATTTCTTGCGTTACTCAGCTTCTACTGATTCCTGAATCACTTGGCTCCTATTAACTTTGCAATGCTCAGCACACACTGTCTTATGATCTACTCGGCACATGTTGAATTTTGTATAGCTCAGCATATACTCAAATGTGTTTTTCTTGGCTTCAACTATAGTTTTCTCGGCTCCCACTATGTACTTGGCATGTATGGTGAAAATGGTTAAGTGTGTTGACACTCATTTGTCAATCTTATTTATTTGATCAACAATCTCCCCCTTTGACATGAGTGTCAAAAACACTTAACTGATCATTCATGATCTAAACATGTACATTCTACACTTACAAAATGTCAAAAAAAATATTATACCTTATGACTCCCCTTGAGTTGATTATGCCTTGTCATGTGATGAATTCTGATGTCATGTGACATTGTGCCTATGTGCCTAATGTTTTCTTTAATATATCTCACCAATATTATCTCCCTCTTAGAATATTATCTCCCCCTTTTTGATATTGATGTCAAAGGGTCCTAAATGGTAATTCCATGCTTGGCTAAAAATGTCTTATTTACCTCAAGGAGTATTTGGAGAACTGCATCCCAATTATTCAATGCAATATCCAATGACTTGTGTTGGATTGCAACCTCTATAGCTAGATCAACAAGTCCTTCATGAGTAGAAATATTTGGATATTTCTTCAGGACTTTTTCTGCATACATTTGCTCCTTATGTAATATTTCTAAGTGAGGAGTGATAGAGGCTTGTATCTACATCAGCTTTTTTTTAATAGTGGCCTCTTCTGCTGATAATGCAGCTAATTCCCTCTGAGTGTGAAGTGTTTGAGCAAATTGCTTTTCACTCTATGTAGGATTTGAGGGTAGTTTCTTGCTAGAGATTTTTAATGTGCTCTCAAGGTTCAAAATTTTCATGTTTATTTCTTGTGTGAACCTAGAAAAATTACACAATTTTCTATAAAGGGAAAAGATGTTCCCTAATACAATCTTTACATTATCCAATTTCTTAGCTAGGTCAACCTGTCCCAAAATTATGTTATTAGCTATCTTCTGGTTCACTTTGCCTTCAAACTTCTTATCTGACCATTCCATGAGTTTTACATTTGTATCATGGTCTTCATTATTCACTTGGTCAACTACATCAGATAGTTGCTCAAGTATTGGCCTGTTTGCATCTGGAGGTTGTAGGCTGAAGGCATCCATGAATATATCTTTGATCTCATTCATTGCCTGCTTGTATTTGTAGTCTTTCCTCATTGCCTCTTGCCTCCTTCTCTTATCCAATGCACTCTGTATTTCATTCATATTTTTCTCATTTAGAGTGCTACCCTAGTAGAACTTGAGCTTGGTGTACTAACATGTAAGGTCATCATTTTAGTACTCAGCTTTAGAATAAGTTTGGTAGGAGTTTCTCTTTTTTGCAATTCAACCAAAGTTTGTATTGCAGACTCCTCCTTATCTTGTGTTTCTTCTTTATCCTTTTCTTCTTTCTTGGCTTCTTCTTCTTGTGTCACTGTTGTTGGAGGTATACTTATTGTTTGTACTGTTATACCTATAACTTCCTCTACTATTGCACTAGGCTCCTGATGAACTTGTGTGACTATTCTTGGTGGTGAAGGAGGTGGTAGAAATGAAATCTTAGTAATTTTAATGATTTGGGGTGGTTCTTGTGGTGACACCTTGGCTTCTCTGAGTTTATCTACTGACTTTTGGAGATCATCTACACTGACCAATATGAGACTTGTACACAATTGTGCTTGTAGAGTTGTTTGGTCAACGATCTTAGTGAGATCCTCTATAGTTAATGGATTGATGTTTTGACATTAGGTGTCAACAATATCCTTAATCTTTATAATTTTTGCAGGTGTGGTAGTAGAGTGAGGAGGACTAGGAGGTGAAAGTTGTGTGGCTTGCACACTTTGCTGCTCATCAGTACCTTTGTCTTCATCTTTTCCTTCCTCCTCTCTTTCTTTCTTGTTTTCCTCTTCTTCAACCTTTTTCTCTTCTTCTTTCTTCTCTTCTCTCCTCTTCCTTCTTTCCTTAGGTTTAGCAGCAACTTCTTCTTTGTACTCCTCTTCAAGAACATCTTCAGTCTTCTTATATAAATTCTTCCATTCTCTTGTAGTTCTTTGTACAACTTCTTCAATTTTGTTTTGTAAGATGGAGAATGTCCTATATTTAGGTGTAAGCCTTTTATTATGCCGTTTGACTACTTGAGTTACCTGTTCCTTTGTCAAATCAGACAATATGTTTTCTAGGGTTGATTTCCTCATCTCTTTCTCCATTATTAGACAGAAATGCCATCTGTCTTCTACCATTTTAGACAACTCCTTTGGCAATTGTCCATCTAGTTCAAGAGTTGTATTCTTGAACTGTGCCATTAATGCATAGACTGATTCTTCTATGCTATTTTGTTCCTCTCTTCTGAGCTTATTGAAATCAATCTTTTTCATTTCACTTAAGTCTCCATTCCTAATCTTCTCACATAATATATCAACTGAAGACTTAGGAGGACAACTTACCTATTCTGTCTAGTCTTCTTCATCAGTATCAAGTTGAGCTACATATCTTTTCTTTTTCCTTGGCTCTTCCTATTCCTTTTTTACTGTATTCTTCTTCTTTGTGGCTTCCTCTTTGGTCTTTTTTGTAGAGGCCCTTGTTGTAGCTCTGGTTGTTGGCTTCTTGGGTGTGTGCACAACAGCTTTCTTTGGTGAAGGCTGAGAAGCAGGAGGTGTCTTTGCCTTCCTTTTGATGACTTTTCCTTTGATGGGTGCTTCCTTGGTTTTTGCTTCCTCGACACTCTCATCTTTTTCTTCACCTTGTCCTTGTGAAAATTCAAGTGGCCCTTGTTCTAGCTCATCCTCATCTTTCTCTTCATCACCTTCTTCTTCTCCTTCGCTAATCTCCTCTGCCTCACCTGTTGCACTTGTTTCTTTAACACCCAATTTCTTCTTTATCTTCCTCATCAGCTTGTCCTTCTTCTTGACTGCTGTGGCTATCTTGAGTTCTATAACAACTCTTGATTTGACAGTGTCAAATGTTCCAAATGCCTTTGCAGATTTGTCCATTTCCTTGGCAAGTAATGTTGTGATGGCTGCAAAAGCTTGGTCAACATCAAGCTCATATCCCAATGGTCTAAGCCATCTTTCTCTTGGAAGTACTGCTTGACTGGAATTATAATCAATATCAACAAGAAAGCATATGTCGTTTACATGCTTTTCTACCAGTGAAACTGGTATCCTCATTCTTTTCTTCATTGCATTCTTGAAATCATCAAAATAGATAGACATTTGATCATCAAAGCTATCTCCCATTTGTGCGATGAAATCATTTATTTGATCAACAATGGTTTTATCCCAACTCTAGTTAACTTTTCCAAATGAAGGGAATTCCTTCATTACATAGAAGAACATACAAGCCAACATTGAACCAAATTTACGTTGTGCTCCCTTGGACTTTCTAATAGCTCCAAGATTTTTATTAATCTGTTGCAACATGAGCTCTGTAAGGTCATAGGTGTGGTCTTTCTTTACAAGCTTATATGGCACATCCACTGCTATGCAGGGTACACTATTCAATCTACTGGATTGATAAAACTTATGTGATATGATCCTTACAGAAAAGTCTAGAAGGGGATTAGTTATGGTATCTATGGTCATGCCTTTATTATTCTATTTTGCACCTGTGTTCTTCTCAATTGTTTCCTTCTTTTCACTTCTTAATGTCTCTGGCCTATCTAGGGTTGGAAATCCTGTAACCCTATGAACCATCTTCTTGGTAATCTTGACTGGTCCTTGTTCTAACTAGAATGATCCATCATGGATTCTGCTAAGTATTATGCGTATCCACTCACTTTTGAATACAATTAGAGAAACTAGGGCTTTGGTTAAACCCTTCTTCTCTATGATAGAAAACTCATATTTCAATATACCATTATCACAATATTTGTCAAAGGCTTTAAAGATTTACAAGTCTCCTATGGCTCCTATTTTACAGTTATAACACTTTCACACATCCTAAACCATAACAACTTTTTCAGGGATGGCGGATAGGGTACCAGTGGGATTGCTTTTATATGCAACTTCTGGTATAGGTCTAAACTTAGGTTTCTTAACCTCATTGCTAACAAGTTGAATCTCATGGCTCACTATCCCTTGGGTCATCTTTGAACTAGACACCATTTATATCTGAACTAGGGTTTGACAATTAAAGCAAACTTCACAAACTGTAAAACTCAGCACCTGAAGGAAATATCTGGATCAATGCTTAGATCACTTGGGTAGATGCTAAATTGCTGCAAAACATTGGTTGAAAGCTTGAAAATCACTCAGTCATGCTCTTGGTAATCGTTCTTTGTTTGAATGGCTCAAAAATGAATCAATTTTCACCTTTAAGAGACACAAAAAAAAAACTTTGCATTTAATGCATTTTAGTACCTACACCTATCACTCGGCTTCCAAAGGTTTTTCAACTTGGTATCTACTCGGTGGCTATACTTACTCAACATCTACATACTTTGTTAATAACTTGGCCTCCTCTTGACTTATTAACTTAGCATCCAAAGCAGTTTCACTCAGCATCAAAGACGGCTTGACATCATCATTTAAGTTTAGACTTAGCATCTTATTTCATGCAAATTTATACTTTGCAGTGCTTCTTCATGGTTTAGGGCTGATGTGTGATACTTCCTTATATGTATCAGCCCTACAGGCTTATCTTGTGGTTAGTTCAATGAGAAATGATCACTTGCCCTCATGGGTGAAGTGACCCTTTCATTAGATGTACTTGATCCATCCTTTTTCTACCATGTCTTCTTCATGTCTGTTTTGATGTGTTCCACATCAATCTTTTCTTTTCCCTTATCCACTTTAGTCTTGGGTCCCTTGGCCTTTGTTGGACAATTTTTGCTGACGTCCAATTTTCAAGCAACTAAAGCAAGTAGTTTGGTTCAACCATCTTTTATAGTTCCCCTTGAAATGTGTTCTTATGCAGTTATGGGGTATATGTCCATACTCTTGGCAATAGTGATAACTTTACCTTGTATTGTAATCCCAATTGTAGTGATGTTCATAGTTGTCCCTTCTTACATGTTGATTTGGTGCCCACATAGGCTTTGATCTGCATTCAAAGGCTCTATGTCCATACATCTTGCAATTATGGTAATGTCCATCAAATCTTTGTGTCCTTGCGGCTTTGAACCTACAATTTTGTGTCATATGTCCTTGCATGTTGCACTTGTGACAATAACCCTTGCTTTTGGGTGTGTTAGGCTAATTGATCCTTCTACTCTTGCAAACATTAGCAGTATGCCCCTTTTTATTACAGTAATGACAAGTGGGTTTAGAATCTTTATCTTTGTCACTTGTTTTCTCAGCACTCTTTGATGATACACCAACTTCAGTGCTATTGTATCAAAGTCTTCATGTATCATGGGCTGATCTTGGGGATTTTAGAAACTATTCAAAGTACTTTATGGCTTCACTTGACTTGTTGAGATTCTCTTCTATTTATTTTTCTCTTTTCAATTCATTCTACAGTTGTTCATTCTGTATACTCAAAGTAGAGATCTCAATATCTTTCATATTGAGTTCATGATGAAGGTTCATCATTTGGGCAAGTGTATCCATCTACATGTTTGAGGTCCTTGTTAATTTAGTACACTTTTATTCAAGTCTATTTGCAAGATTTCTTTTGTCATCTTCCATCATAACTCTATCCTCAACTGCTCTTTTCTTTTGTTCAATAATTTCACATAGCATCATGGCCTGTGATTCATGCTCTATCTTAAGAGTTCTTATCTCTTCTTCTTGGGCTCTATTTTTCTCCATTAGTTTTGCTATTGTTGTATCAAATTCTTTGGAATCTCCTTTGGAAAATACTTGTGTGGTGTCAATCTCCTTGTAGTGAATATCATTTTTTGCTATAGCTATTTCCTTCCTTCTTTTTAAGGATTTTCTCTATTCCTCTCTAGCTTCCTCTACCTTGTGTAGAGCAAGATGCACATCTATCACCTGGTTCTCAATGATCTTCCCAAGTTTAAAGACTTCCATCTTTAGATCTTTTCTTCCAAGCTGTTAGGCTTCTCCTTGAGAGAACTCAACTCTGATACCAATTGTTGGAAAGTCTCAATGGGAAGATATCTTTTGAGAGGGGGGGTGAATCAGAACTACTGGTCTTTTAACAACTTTTATAACCTTAATAACATATAATTAAAATTTTCACGCATGCATATAAACATTAAAAAATCATGAGAAACAAACATGTATCATCACATAACACTTTGAGATTTTGGTGACTCAGAAACCCTCCAAGAATAAGAAGGTAAAACTAGGGTGGGGATGATACTCACAAAATTATTGCAATAATTAATTTCAACCACTTCTGATGGTTTTCTCTATTAAAGGCCTACCCTATTAAAGGCTTTACACTGTGTCAATAGTGACCTGGTTAAAGGATTTACAAACACTTTACATGAAGTGTAACCTTGTTAAAAGATTTAATCACCTTTTTAAAGGATCTACAAGATAGCTATTAAGCTAACCTATCAACATAGGTTTTCCTTTCTAATACAATGGCTAAAGAGTATTAGGTATAATAAACTTGATAGCTTACAATCCTTGATTTCTGAATATAGGCACTTGATCTACTTTCCCTGATCTTGATCTCCTAAGATCTGATATTCATTCATATCCCTTGCTTTGTTCTGATCAACTGAATGTCTAAGTGCTATCCTTTCCACTTAATCTTTTAACACCAAAGCTCTGCAATGACCTTAATAAAAGGCTCTACTATTCATTCTTCTCTCCAACTCACTTTCAATGGCATCAAAAATCCCTTATAAATATTAGTGGATTGTTATGCATCCTTGGATAAAGTGTTCCTTCTCAAACCCTAGAAATTCACCCATTGGCTGCATGCAATTCCAATTTTCTGATTGGTTGCATGGGGATTGCATAGGTAAATGAAAGGATTTGATCTTATCTCCTTATCCTGTCATGAATCATGCATAACCATTTTACATCTTGGCTTGTATTGGCACAAAATCTTATGCTAATCCTACATTGCTTGGCTCATAAAGTAATATTGATGCTCGACACCATCTATTCTGAATTGCTCGGCATCCATTGTGTTTCCTATGTTACTCAACTTCTACTAACTCCTGAATCACTTAGCTCCTATTAAATTCACAATGATCGACACACACTGTCTTTTGATCTACTTGGTACATGTTGAATTCTGTATAGCTCAGCATATACTAAAATGTGTTCTGCTCAGAATCAACTGTAGTTTTCTCGGCACTTAAAGAAATTTTGGCTTGGCTCCCATTGTGTACTCGACATGTATGGTGAAAATGGTTAAGTGTGTTGACACTCATTTTTCAATCTTATTTATTTGATCAACAATTGCACACATTGCATAATATTGTTATATTATATTATATTATTTTATTATGTAATGCTGCACCTAGATGGATGTGCAACATGTAAAGATTCCCATGGGATATACTTGATGAGTTGTATTATAACATTGTAATAATATTTAATGCAATTATTTAATATTGGAGAAAAGAATTAAAATTCCAATAATAAATGTGGGGTCAATGGGTTAGGTAGCACATGGTTTTAGCACATGGTTTATATAATACCACTTGGTGGTTTTGTGACTCTTGCTACTATATAAGCAACGACAAGGGTAGTTGTTGTGTGAGAAGATAAAAGAGAAAAAGGGCAAGAGTTGAGTAGGAAAAGGCTTGAAAGGTTAGCTAAGAGAGCATTTGTGAAGGCTGGAAGCATGGCATGGGATGTGTGGATTCATGCTTGTTCACATGGATTACTTGGTTGTGGCTATGGAATTAAAGGCTTCCATGGTTGTATTGCAATGGTGTTTTTGTTGAATAATAAATGGTGATGGATGTTTTTGGAGGCTAGGTTTTTTCCTCAGTGAGGGTTTCCCAAGGTATATCTTCTGTCACAATTTTTGTGGGTATGTTGTCTATTCTCTTGCATGTGGATTTCAATTGCATATTTATTTTAGATCTATTATAGGTGTTAGGATTAACCATAGACAAAAATAATAGTTACATGCAAATATAACCAATACAAGAAAATAGTATATTGCATAAAAGAGAACACAAGACACCAAGATTTAATGTGGTTCACCCAATCCTTGGGTTTCATCCACCAACAACAAGTCCAATATTATTATTATTTAGTGATTATAACCTAATTATAATCCATAATCCCTTATAGCTCAATAGAACTACAAGAAGCTACAATATCACCATTCATTATGAAATCCCTAACCATAAGCCTTTTATACAAGCTTTTGTTGCTTACAAAATTAGGGCTAGAATAATAGAAAAATAGTAGCTGACGCCTTTTACAATATAGTAGCATTACCCTAGGACCCTGCAAGGGCACTACCCCTTGACCCCATATTGGGGGTACTGCCCCCAAACCCCCATAGAAATAATATGGGGAAAAAATCATGTTAAATAAACCTCTAAGTTCGATTAGGCTCTACATCACAACAATTAGTTATATGAAAATGATTATATTCTTTGTTGCAAGTTTCCTTATAGAAGTGCAGACTAGGGATATTATCTATTTGAGTGGAAATTTATTATAATTGATTTGATTTCACATATAGTGAAAAGAAAACAATGGAGATGAAATAGATGCATAGAGGTAGAAAAGGTGATTCTTATAGCTTGATCTACAACTTGCAAAAATTCAAGCACCTTCATTCATTCCATCAACACATCAGGAAAATTGATCTTTTTCATTGATTAGCAATATTAGGACCTATGACCTTTAGCCAAACCAGATCTGTGATTTTGTATATGTTTACTAAGGTTTGTAATTCGATTATTGAAAGAAAAACATCGCTTAGAGTGGGAAAAGGACTTGAAAGGTCAATTGGTTTGATTCACAAAAGGGTTATGGGTTCGTTACCCCTGATGATGGTAGCAAAGATAATTTTGTTCACAAGACATCAATTTTCTATAATGGATTTTAATCTCTGGTAGAAGGGGAATTGGTGGATTTTTCTATTGAGCATGAGTGAGGTGGATGGACTAGAGCTCTTGATGTGCATTTCGAATACCAACTCCCTATTTTTTCTAAAATGAGTGAGGGGATTAGACATTTCAAATACCAACTCCCTTCTTATGTGTCATGGCCAAATAACATCTCCACTACTAGCCCAATTTTTTTTGTCTTACCCCAATAATATTTCACTTGGAGGTAAAAAGCTTGTGGGAAATCAACCTGCCAAAGTTTGGAGGGAAAAATTGGGTTCTACATCTTCGGTAAAATCAATTGGCCCCAATAATAATCTAGATATTTCAAATGCTACACTCATAGATGGTGATGCCCAGTTTCTTGTGATTAAAGATGGACTTCTTGAACCACATCTCTTACATTCTTGACTCAACAATCATTGGTAAGATTTGGTCCTTCTTCCCAGTTGTAAATCTTCTTACTTGGGTGAAGCATTACTAGTACGATGTTACTAATTTATTCTACATTGATCATGGGCGTCTATTTTTTATTGCTATATTTTATTCTAAGCTTGCTCGGGATAATGTTGTTCAAATTAAGCATTGATTTTGTAAAAGGTTGGGAATACATACCAAGGCTTGGTCTCCAAACTTTAAATCCTGTCATATAATTTGGGATTTTATGCCATTCTGGATTGAGCTTCCTCCTAAGTTACCAATTAAATATAGAGATCTAAAAATTATTGAATTAATAGCAAATAAAATTGGGGTATTCATCGGGCATGATTTAGTGGCTTTTGATGAACCAAGTCTTTCTATTAGGTTTTGTACCTTGCTAAATATTAATAAACCATTACCTTCGTCTTTAATTATGTCATCTAAATATGGATGATGGAATGAAACAATTATTATTCAGGACACACAAACTATAGTTAAGATGCCAGGTTGGTTGGGACATTTTACTTATGAATATCGAGATCCTAGTTGCTCTAATCTAATAGTTTTTCGTAACCATAACTCTAACCCCTTGAAGTGCACATTTAGGACATAGTCCACTCCTTTTGCCTCAAATCATGCTTGTGTATCTCAAGATAAACTATCAAGTGACCCATATCATTTCTCATTTGTAAATCCAGTTGTTTGTCATTTTCCAAAGGGTCATTGTAATACACAAAAGATCAATCCCATGGATATTGTTTTGGTCCTAATAACTTTGTCTAATTTTTACACTCCTCCCCAATGTTTAATTTTGGGGAATGCTTTTTCTCTTATGGATTTTCCCAATTTAGGGTCTTTTTCCTCTAATTTTCCTAAAAATACCATGTTGTTTTTTTTACCCATCTTCTCTCTAAATGGAATACTCATCGAGATAAGTATATAAGTGTAGATTTGTCTCTTTTTACATAATTGATATCTTCTAAACTTATAATTATATATCTGGCTACCAATGAAGAAGATGTTATTCATCCATCTCAGATGGATTATTTTGTTAATGAGATCATTTTTAATGATCAACCTATTTCTTTCTTGTATAGATTAGAAGATGCACTATTTTCTCAAGGACATTCATTGTCTACTGAATATGCCCAAATTTTAGTAAAAGAGTGTAGTGTACCAATTCCTCCCTAATTCTTTGATTAAATTATAATGCCCCATAACCTACCTAAGGATAATGTAAATTTTAAATTCAAGCCCCCTTCACATAGGATGGAGGGCTTTATGAATGTTTTAGATCTTGGTTTGGCAATCAAAAAGTCTCCTACTCAAAATAGATAGCTCTGGTCAAACTAGGTCCCAATTTCCAAATCCACTTCTTACTAATCCTAGTTTTGATTTCTCCCAAAAAATTTCAATGCTGCAAATCCCCCTCTCATCATCTCCTATAACAAATAAATCTTCAAATCCTAGGGGTAGTCCATTGAAATACTCAAAAATTAAAGAAGAATTTTATGCAGGGATGCAATCAACTTTGGATGGTAATTTTCCTACCTCTAAATGATTGATAAGGAGTTCCAAGAGTGCTCCTTATAGTTTATGAAGACCCTCTCATGGAATGTCAGGGTCATTTATTCCCTTAACAAATGTAATCAAATCAAGAAGTGTCTTGATTCTATCTAATGTGATCTAGTCTTGCTTCAGGAGACTAAGCTATCAAAAAATAACTTTTAGAAATCTATTGGATGTTGGTCAACATGGAATTCCTCACATGTTCCTTGCTTAGGTGCTTTTGGGGGCCTTGATGTATTATGGAATCCTAACAATATCAAGGCTCAACATATTCATTAGGGAACTAATTAGCAAATGTTATCCATTCCACACTATGAACTTTCATTCCATTTGATTAATGTTTATGGCCCTACTCCTACCACAGATAAACAAAGTTTATGGATTACTCTTACAGGTTTTATCCAACAATTTGTAGGTGCCAAATTTATTATTTTTGATAACTTTAATTCCATTCTTCATCCTAGGGATAAGTATGGAGGTATTATTCCCCCTCCTAGAGCTACTCAGGACTTTAATTACTTTGTTAACAATAATGCTATGTTTGATGTTCCCCCATAAGCTAGATCTTTGACTTGGACTAATAGAAGATTTGGGTTCCACTAAATTGTAGTTAGATTGGATAGATTTTCTTGTTCACAATGTTGGAATTTGGCAAATTATACTATCCAATCGGATATATTATCATATCTTGAATCAGACCATTTTTTTATTCAATTGTCCATTCTTCCATCATATTCTCTTCTTACTAGTCTTTCTAGATGATATTTTAAGTTTGAAAGTGTATGGTATCATCATCCCCACTTTGATGGCCTCTTAAAACAATGGTGGAAGGGAATTCCACTAGAGCCAGGAACCAAAATGTTTCAGTTTCACAAGAAAATGTAGTACACCAAAGGGGTTATTAAGATCTGGAATAAACATGTTTTTAATAATATTTTGTTTTTTCTTATCTTGATCAGGTTATAAAATTTCACATGACATAACCTTTTATTCCATAACCAACTTTCTTCTACTTGAGCAATGAAACATGAACTTTCACTAAGATCTAGGTACAATAAGTTACCTTTTTTTTTGGTTACCAGACCCAGCTAGATTTCCTTTTCCATCTAGTAGCTTGCCCTTGTCATTCATGAATTATACCTTTAATCTAATTTTACTCAACTATGCCACACTCAATAGATTATGTTTCAATCCTTCAATACAATAAGCATTATCACATCTGAGTTCATTGGTTGGTGAGGTACAACCTTTTCCAATTATTCAACATGGTTCATTATTTCCAAATCTGACACTTCCATCATCATAGTGTTCCATATGTTCAAACTTTTTTTTGTCACTAGTCTTATGATGAGAACAATCACTATCAATAATCCATGTATCATTTTTTCTAACATGAGAGATAAGTGTCATTTTGTCTTCTTCATTAGTAGATTCATCTTTTACAACAATATAGACCATTTCATCATCATCAATACTATCTGAGTCTTTATCCATGAAACAAGACTTCTTAACTTTATCCTTATAGTCCTTGTATCTTTTGAAATCCTTCTTACCTTTATACTTACTATTCTTCCTTTCATCTTTGTCTTCTCTATTTGGACACCTTGCAGCAATGTGACCAACTTCTTCAAAAGAAAAATAGAGTATAGGAATTTTACCTTTGTACTTTACTTTGTCTTTGGGACACCTTCTTGCAAGAAGTGCTTCAATGGCTTCAAGATCGCTATTAGAACTATCTTCCTCTTCACTTTCTGATTTTTTTCTTTTAGACTTTGTAGCTTTCTTCTTGAATGAAAACTTGACTTCAAATGGAGACTAAAGATTTCTACATCTAGGAACATAATTATCATAGTTATCTAGCTCAAATGTTGTTAATCTTCCTACTAGAGTATCCAAGGTTATCTTGTTATTTGGATCACATCTCATCTCTTGAATAGTAAACACTCTAATTGCATAGATAGGAATAAGGGTTATGATTACCTTGCTTACCACTATTGCATCCTCAATTGTCATTCTAGAGGCTTTGATTGCACTAGCACTAGCTTTAATTCTGTCAAAATATTTTGCAATGTCTTCATCCTGTCTCATCTTCATCAGCTAAAACTAACCTCTTAAGCTTTCTTCCTTAGATCTTTTCACATTATCATTGCCTCCATAGATATCCTTTATCTTTTTCCATATCTCATGAGCAGTAGCACATCCTTTGACCTCATCAAATTCAACATAGTTAAGAGTTGATGCAATGTCAATCATCATAATGCTATGATTCTTCTTTTTAGAAATCTCTTCCATAGTCATTGTTCCAATAGGATCCTTATACTTAGCATTCAAATATTTCAGACTTCAATAATGGATGGTTTCCTGATGTATGCCTTGAAGTTATCTTTGTTCAAATTTAGAATCTCTCTCCTGTAAGGTAGCCTAATCTTTAGCTTAGTTCCTTGAACCTTCTCTGCAAGTTCCAAAAGCTCTGATACAAATTTTTGAAAATATAAGAGGATTACCTAAGAGGGGATAGGTTAATTAGTTACCACAAAAATTAATCCTAGATCCCTTAGATGTCAATAGAAAACATAAACACTGTTGAAACTATTGTTACTTGGTGAATGCACAGGCATTCAATTAACACTTACAATATATTGTGATCTGGAAAGTACTACAATATCAACTCTTACTCATCAAATATTGAACATTTATATGTTAAGATATTATCTATGATTAAATTTAATTAACTTAGTTTCATACACATAAAAGAAATAACATGAACTTTTTCCACTTAGAACTTAGCATGATCATCTACATCATGCTTGGGTTCCACTATTTGTGATTTAGGTCCTTTAGATTCTAACTTGGTTTACACTGGTTGTAGCTTGGTAGCCTCTAAATGTGACTCGGGTCCTTTAGACTATGATTTGAGTTGTACTTGCTACAACTCGGGTGCTTTTGGAGATTTTGGGGACTTGAGAGGTGAAGTCTACTAACTTCCAATTGGATCATGCAATGTATCAAGTTCAAAGTAAATGAACTTTTTGTAATCCTCAAGTTCTTTGTTTCTCTTTTTTTCACTCTTTTCTACAAACTCATCAATCTTTGCATGTGCAATTTCTATGATCTTATGTGTAGATAGATTAAAACATACATATAATTTACTTCAACTAGAGTATCCTAGGAATATACCTTCATCACTTTTGACATCAAATTTACCTTTCCTAGTCTCCTTCAAAATATAATATTTGCTACTAAATGCTTTCAATTAACCTATATTAGGTTAGTATCCATACCATAGTTCATAAGAAGTTTGATTTAAGTCTTTCTTCAGTTTTACTTTGTTCAAGGCATGAACTATTGTATTGGCTGCTTCCTTCCAGTATTTGATTGTAATATTCTTTTCTATCATCAAGGTTTTTGCACAATCCATGATTAATTTGTTCCTTCTTTCTAGTATACCATTCTGTTGAAGTGTACCAGGGGTCCTTCTTTTTTATACCATTATGTTGAAGTGTTCCTTCTTTCTGATTTGTTCCTCTTTTAGTGCATAATTCTTTGAATTTCTTAGAAATGAATTCACCTCCTTTATTTGATCTCAAACATTTCAGCTTCTTTCCTATTTCCTTCTCCACTCTTTCAAGATACCACTTAACTTAGATACATTACTATCAACATCCTAGAATAATAATCAACAAATAAAACAAAGTACTTATCTCTACTATAGCTCCCAATGCCAATACGTTCACAAAGATCAATATGAACTAGCTCTAAGACTTCTTCAAAATGATAGGTCTTTCTCTTGAAACTTGTCTTGCCCATCTATTTGACAATTTTTGCATAGGCCCATATAAGGTTTCGTCAAACTAGGAATACCTCTCACTCTTTTGTTTTTTCTTATCTTGACCAAGTTATCAAATTCCACATGACATAACCTTTTATGCCATAACCAATTTTTCTTCTACTTGAGCAATGAAACATGAAATATCACTAAGATCTAGGTAGAATAAGTTACCTTTTGTTTGGTTACTAGACCCAACTAGATTTCTTTTTCCATCTAGCAACTTGGTCTTCCCATTCATGAATCCTGCCTTGAATCCAATAGCATTCAATTGTGCCACACTTAGTAGATTATGTTTCAATACAACAACCCAATAAGAATTATCATATTTGAGTTCATTGGTTAATGAGATACAACCTTTTCCCATTATGGAACATGGTTGATTATTCCCAAATCTTACACTTCCAACATTATAGTGTTCCATATGTTTAAATTTTGTTTAATCACCACTCATATGATGCAAACAAAAATTATCAATAATCCATGTATCATTTTTTCTAACATGAGAGATAAGTGCCATTTTATCTTCTTCATCATTAGATTTATCTTTGATAGAAATATAGACCATTTCACCATCACTACTATTTGAATCTTTAGCCATGAAACAAGACTTCTTACCTTTGTCCTGGTAGTCCTTATATCTTTTTAAATCCTTCTTACCTTTATACTTATTTTTCTTATTTTTATCTTTGTCTTCTCTATTTGGACACCTTCTAGCAATGTGACCAACTTCTTTAAAAGAAAAATAGATTAGAGGAATTTTAACTTTGTACTTTCCTTTGTCTTTGGGATACCTTCTTACAAGCAGTGCTTCAATGGCTTCAAAATCACTATCAGAACATCTTCCTTTTCACTTTTAGATTTTTTTCTTTTCAACTTTTAAACTTTCTTCTTGAGTGAAAACTTGGCTTCAAATTCAAACTCAAGATTGCTAGAACTAGGAACATAATTATCATAGTTATCTAGCTCTTAAATGTAGTCAATCTTCTCACTAGAGCATCCAAGGTTATTTATTATTTGGATGACATCTCATCCCCTAAATAGAAGACATTCTAATTGCATAGATAGGATGAAGGGTTCTAGAAGTACCTTTCTTACCATTTTTGCATCCTCAATTGTCCCTCCAGAGGCTTTGATTGCACTGACACTAGCTTTAATTCTATCAACATATTTTGCAATGTTTTCATCCTCTCTCATCTTCATATGATCATACTAACCTCTTAACCTTTATTCCTTGGCTCTTTTCACATTATCATCACCTCCATAGCTATCCTTTAGCTTTATCCATATCTCATAAGTAGTCGCACATCCTTTTACCTCATCAAATTTATCTTAGTTAAGAGTTGATGCAATGTCAATTATCATAATGTTATGATTCTTCTTTTGAGAAATCTCTTCCACAATCACTAATGTTGCTAGATGTAGCTTTATAAGTTCCTACCATGCCTCAAATTTATCTTTGTTCAACTTGGGAATCTTTCTCCTATAAGACATCATGATATTTAGCTTAGGTCCTTGAAACCTTCTTTCCAAGCACCAATATCTCTCATACCAATTGTTGGAAATATAAGAAGAGTAACTCAGAGGGGAGGGGTGAATTAGTTACTACAAAAACAAATCCCAGATCCCTTAGATCTCAATACAAAACATAAATCTACTAAAAGTTTTGTTACTCAATTAACACAGAAGCACTTAGTTAACACTAACACTATGCTTTAACTAGGAAAGCATTATAATATCAATTGTTACTTGAAAAAAACTAAACATGTAGATCGTATGACATTATCTATGATTAACCTTAATTAATTTACTTGCATACACATAAAATAAATAGCATGAATACAAGTGATACCAAGATTTAAGTGGAAATCCAATTTGGAAAAAGCCACAAGTTGTAATTAGTTAATATTTTTCACTCTTTTGAAGTGAGCCCTATTAGAAGCCAACCCTTTTAAAGGATACAAAACACACTGTCAAGTGTGACTCTGTCAGAGGATTTAATCACCCTATTAGGAGTAGCCTTATTAGATGTCTTTGAACACTTCAATCTAGAAATGTTACCTTGTTAGAGGATTTGGAAAATAGCTATTAAGCCGACTTGGTTAAAAGATTTGATAGACTAATATAATTGTTAGAGAGTAATAATGATATTACCTGATTTTTTGTGCAACTTTATTTCTGATTTTAGATCTCAATTTTGGCCTGAATACTTGATCCTTCTTGATCAAATATATCTTTGCATCTCCTCAAGGATATTCTTCTTATCCTTCTATATTGCTTCCTCTAAGAATCTTCTTATCTTCCACACATTCTCACACATTCAATCCTCAACTTGACCTTATACTTATATCTTATACATTTTCAGGTTGGCTTGAATACAACTTAGAATAATTAATATTCATTTCTTCAGTTGGCTAGAACCAACAGACAAATCTATTAAACTTAGTATGCCAAAATAAGAAAATCCTTTGTTAGATGACCCTTATCAATTGATACTAACACTAAAATTATTTTCCCATGTCAAAAAACTGAACTCGATTAACACTAAATTTTTTGTAAACTTCCTTTGGTAACCAAGTGAGCTTAGTTAACACTAGTTCCATCCAACTTTCTTTTGTTAACCGAGTGAGCTTGGTTAACTCTCAACTTATGTAAACTTCTCTTCGATGACTAAGTGAACTTGGAAGACACTGTCTTTTGAACCTAGAAAAAACTAGAATGCTCGACAGACATAGGAAATTTTCTTCATCACCCAAGTGAGCTCACCATACACTAACTGGTAAAGATATGACATTTTATGTAACATCAAAGACAATATACAATTGATTAGTTATTTTTAACAAGTTTGTAGTTATCTTAAGTGTTCATTATTGAAAAATTGAAATTGGGATATTTTGAGCTAGTATCTCATACCTAATAAATGCACTTTGTTTGATGTCAAATGATGGAGTACTAAGGGTGAACAATGATGCTCTAGTGGGAAGAATACATGAATTTCTTTTTTTTAATAGTAAATTATTATTTCTAATCAAATGAACTTCATTTAGAGGTTTGTAAACCATAAATAAAGCTTATTGAACTCATAATATTGACTATATTGAGAGTGTTGGAATTCGTCTATAAATTATGATTGTTGCCTAACTATGGTCTCACCCCTTCACCCAAAAATGTTAATGTTCACCAAGTCCTCATATTTTTGTAAGGGAAATTGAGAGTCCTATATTTTAGGAATGTTTTTACTTTTCTTCTTCTCCACAATCACATTTGGAGATTGCAAAAATGGCTACTTCATTGTAAGAGATCCCATTCATACTACCATCAAAGTTATCCCAAATATTGTGCATATTTTTATAAAATCATGTTTTAAAATACTGCAAAAAGTTACAACATTGATAATAATCATTTTTCTATTTTTTAAATAATTTGTACAATTTCCATTGTACATTCATTGCAAGTTATTTATATAATAAACCCAAACTTTCCCAATGACTTTGAAACCAATAGTTTTCCATGTCATTTGCAAGAAACACCAAATTTTCTCAATGAATCTAAAACTAGTTTGTGTTTTATATTTCTCCAATCTAGTTTGATTTAGAAACTAAATTAGTACTTTAAAACCTTAACATCAAGAGACCTCTTATATCTTTCATCTCACAAAAATTATCACAAAATCATGCAAAATTAAGGTTGATTGCAATGCAATCAAAGCATGATTCCTGAGCTTAGGGATCATGGATATTTGCATGTTTTACTCCACCTTACAATATATTAAAAATGTGTTATTTATCATAAAAAAAGGTAAAGATGACCAATCATGTAAAGTTATCAATATGTAAGATAGTAATTTATAAAGATCTTTATAATATTTGAAAATGTTTCAAATTACATTACATGGTCTATTAGAGAAATCTAAAACATTGATGGAAAAAGTAAACTTTCACACAAATTGAAATGAGACTAAGTTATCAGCATAATAGATTATAAGAATTTATTATTATTAAGATAGTGTCATGCCAAAAACTTGAAGGCAAAAACACACACACAATTTTTTTGAATTAATAATTAAACATGCCCTAGGTTTGAAATGATTGATAATAGTTTTAGTACAGGTTCTTTATTTTATGTCTTAAGGTTATAAACATGAGGGCGATTATATTGTTAATATTTTGAAACTTTTGTTACTAGATTGATATCAATCTTAAGTTATGCCATTTAAGAATTAAACATATCAAAAGATATTAAAAATGTAAGTTACACTTAACTTTGACTAAAAGATAAAGGAAACAATCCAACATTTTCTATTGGTTTTAACATTTACATTAATTTGCAATGATATGCAATCAAATTTACTTACATAACAATGTACATGAATTCGGATCTAAAATTTCTTGCAATAACAAATCAATCAAAAACTACCTTAAAATTTATTTAAATAGCCAATTAATTGATAATTTAATCTACTTAATGGTCAAACAATTGGAGTACATTTAAATTAAAACTAGCTAATTAGTATTTAAACATAACTAAGTAAACAAAGAAATATTAACAATTACAAACAACATCCTTAAACAAACATAAGATAACCTTAAACTTTATTAATTCAAATAAATAATTCTTTAACAATTTAAAATTTCATTTTAAACTAACTAACTATATATATATATATATATATATATATATATAAAAATTAATAATGTTAATAAAGAAACTAAGATCAAATAATTAAAAAACTAACTAATCTAAGACTAAACTTAAAGTTTAAAACTAACCTAAAACTATCTCCTAATCTAACTACAACTAAACTAAACTCTTAACATTCTAACATATTTAATAACATTTAAATAAAACACAACTTAACATAATTAATAAACTAACTAAACATACTAATTACACACTAAAAGAAAAATTAAATGAGAAACTACCTACAACTAGCCCCCCCATATTCTAAGCTCCCCCCCTACTCCTAGGCTCGCCCCACCCCACGAGGCCCTCACATCCCCAGGCTGCGCGCTGCCCGAGTTGGACATAAGACTGCCTGCTACCATGTCAAATCAAATAAATTTAATTGGTTTCTCCAAACACATGCGTCCATTTCCAAATGATGAGGGGGAGGGATGGGACAAGGGTTAGAATGATGTCATCCCAAGTGATGACCCAAGACTTGCAATCCATTCTTTTTAAAAGAAAACTCTTAAAATATGCATTTCTAAGACTGACGCCCAAGGAGAGAAGGCTGGACATTGATGACATAAAGTTTTTATGGTAAGAAAGGATATTTAGAATATTAAAGTTATAAAGGTTTAATAACTTATGCATTGTATTAGATATCATTCATATATATATTATTTCATTTCTAATTTTAAACACTAGTAGATTCTTAGAATATTCTCTGTTGCAAACCAAGGATTATCACATTCTCTCATACAAACTCCAGCATCCTGTAGGTGGATTATTTGATAATTTGTCTACTCTCTCTCTCTCTCTCTTGAAACTCAATGTATATTTTTTTTTTGCAATTATATTACCACAATAGGTGTTTGCATTCTCTTATAAATTTCTAGTTTATCATCTCCATGAACCTCAAATGGCCATGCATTTCAATGAAACCACATTACATGAAATAACCATCTACGTATTCATTTAACTATCTAATAAAACTGATGGATCAACGTAATGAATAAACTAGTCTTAAGGCAATTGAGAAAATAAGAGATCAAAATGATAATGCTCCATTCCTTTTGAAAGGAGTATCAAAATACACGAAGTCATTTCTCTATCATGTTTCAATTTTAGCTTGGATCTCTTGACATAATTCTTCCTAGATGTTCTTGCAAATTTATTTTCAACACAATCAACCATGAACTAAATCATTTCAAACTTGATAAAGACACCATACATTTACATGGATTAGCAACATCTCTCTCTACCATCCATATGAATAGAGGCATCACCATACATCACAAATTGAATCATATATAATTGAACATCATTGTTGCATCTTATCTTTGATACACATTCATATGACAACATAGGATACAAAAATTTTAAGAGAAGTAAATTTACTCAATCAATTATTTTATTATCAACCTGATTCAAGGCTCATCCGAGAAAGAATCAGGAAGAAAACCTGGCTTCGTTGCCATATATAATAAGGTTTAAAAAATACAATTTACAATAGGATCTCAATCCCAATTTTCAATAATTTTATCAAATTTTCTTCATGATCAAATCAAGGAGTTTGTAATGTCTTCTAAATCTCATTTCAAGAACCATGGAAGAAACCAATAACTGATCGGGTGACAACCAAGAAGGACCAAAAGAACATCAAGCATGCATAATCATACATGGTTTACACAATAAGATTCATAGTGAATCAAGACTAGGAAGAGGTGGATTCTTCCAACTGGAGAAGTCAAGCACAACACCAATTCAGATGCCCAATCGGAGCCAATAACCAAGAACTTCCGTTCTTCCATTTTAACTTTCCATACTCATACCAGGTTTGTGCTGACGGGTAGGGGCCCATAACACCCTACCCTTTATCCCTCTTCTCATCCTGAGAAGAGACTCTACACAGGTTGGAGTCCAACTAAATAGACCTCTCCCAAAATTGGTCACTTATGCCCTCTCCTAGGGTGAGCAATACCAAAACACCCATGCAAGGAAACTCAAAATTGCAAACATAAACAAGAAAGGAAAACAACCAAAATAACAAGGTTTACAAATCTTCCCAACATACCCACAACCATACAACAGTAAAACAACAACAAGGTAACAAGAACATGAAACAAAACATAAAAATTGAATAAGGGAGATGGGAGTTTCCTACCTTCTCAAAGAGGTAATGGCAATGAACAAATTTGAGTAGAGTATCCCTCCTTCCTTCAAGCTTCAAGAAATCTTCTCTAAATGTAGAGATTGGGTAACCAAAACCACTAGACCAAGGAAGGCCTCTAAATAAGCCTCCAACTCAACCACCCAAAAAGGAGCAATAACTATTTCCACCCACTAGCCACACTAGAAACTCCTAACTCAACCTACACCATGGTTAAACCCTAAGAGGAGGTGGGGTAAGACAACTCATGACAACCACTTGCAATTTTCGCACAAAGGCAAAAAGGGACTTTTTGAGTGCCCTCAAAAGTCAAAGCTAGGGGCTTAGGGGTTGTAAAAGACCCCTAACCCATACCCATACCCTTAGGTTAGAATAAAAACATGTTAAAAGCCTTA
Source organism: Cupressus sempervirens (assembly GCA_028749045.1). Taxonomy (NCBI): domain Eukaryota; kingdom Viridiplantae; phylum Streptophyta; class Pinopsida; order Cupressales; family Cupressaceae; genus Cupressus; species Cupressus sempervirens. The sequence goes on along the minus strand of CM053787.1, from coordinate 226,605,222 downwards.
GGAAGGAGTTTTAGAGACAAAATAAAATCTAGGAATAAAATAGGTCCATCTAACAATTCTAACTAGCAAAATAAGCACATAAACATTTTTACGAGTGTCAAGCGACACTAAAAGAACATAATTACGAACAATAGGGTTTCCAAATTTTAGCACATGGAGATCAGTTTTGTTCCTCCGTAGGGTTTCTCGGCTAAATATCTGCACACTCATTGCACACATCAGTAGTCCCGTAAAATCACATGTATATAAACGTATATGTATCAGAAATTTTCATCATTTAAAACATACATTAATAAAGTTTCTTCTCCCTTCATAATTCTTAACCATTTGAAATATCTTAAATCAAATCTCAATCCTACATCTACTGATTTCGTCAACATACATATACATGAACATTAAATGACAATCATCAAATATATCTGGAAATAACATCACACAAGATGAAATAATAAAATATGTTCTAAGCATCAGATAATGTCTCGACATCTCGAGTCGCGGATAACAAAAATAAGATTAATGTATCACTATGCTACGATGGGTCGGGGCAAGGCCTCACAGATAGATCCATCATCAAATCATCAAGGACACTAAAACATTCAAGAGAGATCCATCCCTAAGTTGTGATAATATTTTTACTATTCTTGGAAGTGTGGTGGGAGGGTTAGAATATTGTATACACAAGCACTTAAGGTTCACCAAGATGTCAATGAGTGTGTTTGGGATTTTGGTTTGAAATTTTCTAGGTTGATAAGTAGGATATTGTTTCCTAAAAAAATCAAATGAATTTGACTCAAAAACTACACAGTTAAATCCTAGTAGGAATATCACTATTTGATTTGATGGGGAAAATATCTCATACTAATCAATTGATATGAATTGTCATCCAACAGGTATTTGTTTCTTGACATTACCCATGTATTCCTCTAGCTCACAATCTTAGAAAATGAGAATGACATAAAAAAAGAGTATGAATTTTCCCTTAGGTTTTAGAGTTAATGGGCAATAGAGCATGCCTACAAGTTGTTAGCAATGACCAATTGATCCTTGTAAGTTTTGAGTCAATATGTAATCTAATTTTTTTGATGATTTTATATTTGTTAATGAAAAGGCATTTACTTCTTATCTTTTATGAATGAATTATTTTGACATTAGTTTTTCAAATGACATATAATGATTCTGTGTGGGTGATTCACCTCGATGTTGAAACAAAATGAATAAAAACAATGATAACAATTAGAACAAAAATATAATTTAGAACTAATTTGTAATTATTAGCATACACTGTAAAATTTTGATAACATAAATATTTTTCTTTTCTAAATTATTATATACAAGAAGAAAAAATCAACATATTGAGTTTTTTTGGGTTATGAATAAATGATTTTAATGGGATGTGATACTTCAATTTATATACATTATTTATAAATGATGAATTATGTTTTAATCAATAATATCTCATATTATTTTAATAATTATCAATTAGTTTTATTTTTCAAAAGAAAGTTGCTAATAAGAATTTCAATATTAGAAAATAAGCCAAAGTGATAGGAATTCAAATGATAAATTATAATTTCACCATAATATATAATCGTCTCAATAAATTATTTGATTATTTGATAAAACTAGATATATATGTCTTAGAAAGAGCCTACAAAATAATGATAAATTGTGAGCTCTTATCTAGGAGGTCTAGGATTCAAGTTAATAAATAATAATAATAATAATAATACATAAGACAAGAGCCTACAACACAACGGTAAACTATGACCCTCTTATTGAAAAGGTGTTGGGTTTGAATCTACTTGCACTTAATAAATAATAATAATAATAATAATTAATTAGAATACATGATAATAATAAATCTTGACTTCATTTTCTTATCAATAACAATGAATGTTTATCTTTCAAGTGAAAATTATTTTTATTCACTAATACATATACTTTTTTTATTTAAAAATAATACTATTCACGTATACTGTAGACATTTTTTGAGATACTATGAATGATTTGGTAGTGTAGATTATTATTTTTCTTTCTAAACAATTTTTTTTACCACAAAAACTAATTTTTTTCCAAGAGTGTTATACCTTTCACCATGGTTTTTACACTTTTTCTAAAGGTGGTGTTTCTTATAGCATACCCTATGCAAAGTGATTCTGAACCCCATTCATGCATATGCTTAACTTCTATAATTCACATACAATATTTTTTATATTGGTATTTTTTGTGGTATAAAAATATTATGCATAACCTTTGAAAATTTCTTGAGTTCACAAGTAGTTGTAATATAACTTGGTGAAGAAAATCTTGGTAACTAAGGAATCTTTTCACTTGAGAACCATATTTTTCTATCACTTCCCTTAGGACTAGAATAGAATGTTTTTAAACAATGGCCCTTTTCATTTCTACATATTATATTAAAATTCCCAAACAAACTGTACTTCATTGCAAAATATTTTGATAACACCCACATTTAGGAAGACTTAAAACAAATTTATGAAAATATACATAACACCCCTTGGAGTAATTGTATGATTTTCTTGTAATGTTAGCATACATAAGACCTTTTTTAAGAGAGGATAAGATACCCTGATATTTTATTCTACTATTTGGTGGGCCATAAAATGCACATCAATAGGTATCCAATGAATAACACCAATGAAATCATCATACAAGCCATGTAGTTTTCCATTATTTGTCATCTTATAATCTAAAAAATTAGGAACTCCTAAATGAAGGTCACCCTAGATATCACATACAATTGCTAAAGTTTTCCCAACTATTTTAAGAGGTCTTGT